>APFE031365486.1:63498-80488 GCA_000404065.3 Pinus taeda
TGAACACATCAATCCTATGCTCCTCTAGAATATCTTTTACCCTTATATTAAATTTTTGGAAGTCCTCAATGTGCTCCATCATTGAACCCTTTTGTTTGAGATTTATCAATTGGCTAAAAAAGGTTTTGATTTTTGTATCCTCATAATGTTGTATCATTTCTTTCGTAAAAATTGCCCAAGGGACAATTTGTTTACGAGAACAAAGCCATTGATACCATACAAACTAATTTGGTTCCAGATATAAAGTTTCAATGTGTACCTTTTGTGTGTTTTGCACATTATGGAGATCAAAATATTAATCCATATGTAGTATCCATGTTACGGGATCCTTGCCATCAAACTTCCTCATATCGAGCTTTGGAACATGGTGGGTCTTCAATCCAATGTTAGAGTATGAAATCGTGATTAATATTTCTTTTTTCTCATAATGAGTTTCCTTTACTACCCTTTCGCCATTAGTAAGCATTTCTTGTAGCAACTTTGTCAAATCTATCTTAAAATCTTCCATGTTGCCTTTCAATTTTTCTTCTATACCATCCATCTTAGTGTCCACACCATTCATCTTAGCTTCCATGCCATGCATCTTAGCTGCCACTCCATTCATCTTAGCTTCTATGCCTTTCTTTAAACCACCCATCTTAGCTCCTATTACCTTTTGTGAGAGTGAAAATTGTTGTACTTGGTCTCGTAATTTTGATATATCATGTTGCCTTTCATCCTCTTCTTCACAAGTCATGCTAGAGCTTTCCAGTTTCTTACTAGGTGTTTCCATTTTATTTCTTTGGGGCATCAATTAATGATATTTGTGATTCACAATGCCCTTTGAATCACTTCAAACTATTTTTTGAACCCAAACTTATGCAAAATTTTAAAAAGATTACACACATTTTTTTTTTGCTTTGTAGGATCTCGATATTGAATCTGTTGTATCTTTGTAATTGCGGATCTCCAAGGTTTGAAATTTCGTCCTATGGTATCCCTTTGAGTCTTATTTCCAATGCCACTAGTCTGATCGAAATTGGATTCTCCAAGAAAGAGTTATGCCCAATCTCCCAATGATTTCTAAACAAAAGAATAAACAGTGTTCATGGAGGAACAAAGCATAACTGTGGGCAGGGGGTTGGTAAGCCATTACCTATTGTGCCAAAGAGAAAATTTCTTTCTTATGAGCCTTTAGTAGATGCACATGCCCTTCCAGTTCCTTGATTTTCTTCTGCTACTTCTCTTGTTTTCGTTTCTCATTCTCTAACTGCTCCATGTAATCGGTAACTATTTTTGCGGCTTTCTCATGAACTCCCCTCACTCCTTCCCGATGGGCTTCTAAAGGAATGGTTCCTCATTGAAGGTGAGATGCAACAACTTGCCACTTCTGAATCTCGGTAGTCATAAAAATTTCTCGTGCCTCAATCAAATGCAAAAACAACTTGGTTTGTGTAGTCGTGAAGGTTATGGGCCCGTCTTCAGTCTGCACTACTGCTAAAATGGTTTCGGCCCCAGATTTTACAACATTCTTATTATGCCTCCTCACTTTCCCTCGTAAACTAGCACTTGCTTCCTTGGCTTGATGATTTCCATTTTTAGCTGCATGTTTTCCCTGAACTATGACTAGTACCTTTGTTTAAGAGGAGGCCTTCTTTTTGCACATTTCTCAATAAATTATTGTTCGACAACAAACTCCTCAACTAGTCTCGTAGCTAGTGTGGGGTTTGGCAGATTGACGTCGACAAATTTGTCAACTGGCTCTTACTTTACCCTGAATCCCTCTGTTTTTTCCTCAACTTTGGGAACAATCCCAATGTCTTCTCCTTCAGGTCTCGGGATCTCCATATCTTCCTTTGGTTGCTCTGGAGTCATTACAGGCCCTCGTGGGGTAGTGCCTTTGACACCCTTTTCTTGCGACTACTCTGCTTCCTGACCATCTTCTCCTTCAGGTCTCGAGTCCTCCACATCTTCCGTTGGTGGCTCTGTAGCCACCGTAGGTATTTTTGGGGTAGTGACAACAACAAGATTCTCCTTTAATGGCCCTGTGGAGACAGTTACAACCATAATTTCTTCAGTTTGTTCTTCGGTTGGTACTAGTCCTTGTGTGGTAGTGTCGATCACCAATCCCTCAATTTGTGCAATTTTTTCACCAGTCAACACTGGTTCTTATGTAATAGTGTCAACGATGGTTCCTTTAACTTCCCTGATAAATTTTAAGATCAGGGGAGAGGCTTTTTCCTTCACCAGGTGCCTAGGGGAACAAAACTTATTCTCCCCTCTTGGTAAGGACGTAAGAAGCGGAGAGTGAAAAATGTTTTCTTCAATGTCTATTCTCTTAGTTCCTGCTAGCTCAAGCGCTCCTTCCCTTGTGTTCACTGGCTGGTCTGTGCCCCCTTTCTCTTTTTCTGCCTGTGCTTCTCCAATTTGTCCTCCTGCTCAACTGTCGACACTGGTTCTTGTGGAGCAGTGTTGAATGTGGCCCCTATTTCTTTCAAGGGTTACTTAACCACTTGAGCAGGTGATGATGGTTCTTTTGTATCAACATCACTTGTAACTTCATCCCAAGGTTCCTCATTTTCTTGGACAGGTGATGCTAGTTCTTGTGTGTTAGCACCACCTGCAATTTCATCCAAGGGCAATGATTCTCTCCTCAAATTGGTAGTGGACATTGGTTCCCATGGAAGAACGTCGACTGCATTCTCTTCTATCTCCATTGCTTCTACTTCCATTGGGCCAACAATCGACGTTGGTTCTTGTGGGGCAGTTCTGTCTGTGGCCTCTACTGTCTCCATTTCTTCTACTCCCATTGGGCCAATAGGTGACATTAATTCTTGTGGGGCAACGTCGTCTGTGGCCTCCCCTATCTACATTGCTTCTAATCCCGTTGGGCTAGCAAGCGACACTAGTTTTTTTGGAGCAGCATCATCTACAACCTCTTCTTCTTCTTCCATCAATTCTTCCTCATCCTCCCTTGCAGGCATCTTATTTGCAAGTTATTCCTCTGCTAGCTTGCTGAATTGTGGTCAAGACACAAAAGTTCAAGACAAAGCATACACCAATAATAGTCTGACCAGTCGATGATTTGTAAGGACCACTAATGCTTGTTGAGACCAATGAACAGACTGTGCCATTAGCTAAAGACTGTTCCATAGAAAATATGACTTATCTAGAGATGAATCTGTGCATGCCGAAACTGAAGGCATGCAAGAATCTTGAAATGATACTTAAACAAAGTAGCAAACCGATCCTCACAAGTAATATACCTCATGAAAAAATATGCAACCTCGGACCATGGGTGCGACAAAGACTTTCGATCATACCCCCTACCCTTCTAGAATGCTATTTCTCTAGCCTGCAATAACAATTCCAAGAACTCTAGTAAGGGAGATTTCCGAGAAAATCGTTTCTTCCCTCCTTGTGGCATCCACTGACAGTCGAAATTAATTCCTATGTGATGGAAATATCCAACCCATGAACTTTGGAATGATTTCCATCCAAGTTCATCACGAACTCGATTGTGATAGCTTCGTCAAATCCCTACAGCCTCTCAAAATACACATGCCATCCTGCATCTAAAAATACTTGCCATACGTCTGGATTGCTTCAAACCTGCACTGTGTTCTTTGGTTTGTCACTAACGGCTTGCCCAAACATTCTTCAGTTGCTTAGTAGCAACAATTGGAGTAACAACAAAACCGTTGAGGAGGAGTGTCGCAGGTAAATTTGCAGTGACATGGTTGTGGTGGCGATGGGGTGAGGTGATAGTGAAATCTAGGAATATAATGGTGAAATATGGAAAAATCCATAGCGAATTATGGTAATAATGAGTGATAATTATGGTAATTGTTTCACAACATTGGAAATAACCGTCCATTAACACAATTGTACTTATTTCAAGTCTCTATGCATATAGATAACTGTGCGAGTTATGGTAGGGATTGTGGAGTGTACGCACTAGCACAGGGTTCAATGGTGATAATGACAAGTAATTACTATATTTTAATTATGTCATCTTCACATTTATTATAATACCTCCCCCCAACTAAGGGATGACCGTCCACGGTCATATCGAGTCATGTCAAATGAATTATCGCTCAAATCCACAAAGTCGATCGGGGACGTACATGATGACTTACCTTAACGGAGTAATAACAATGGAGGAGTAACAACATCAAAGGGAGTAAGAACACCCGAGGAGTAACAACATCGGGGGAGTAACAGTGCCCGAGGAGTAACATCACCATTTGAACACTTAGTCGGAATCGCCATGAATGAAGTAACAACACCAGAGTACTTAGACGGAATCACCACGGAGTAACATCATCAGAGGAGTAACAACACCAGTGAAGTACTTAGATGAAATTACCATGATCGGAGTAACAACATTGGAGGAGTAACAACATGAGTGAAGTACATGTAGGAAAAATAATGATAGAGTAGTAACAACATTTTATTATATCTATATTATATTATTTGTTTTTTTTTTGCTTTTGTTTTTTTTTTAAATCAAAGTTGTAGAGGAAGAATTCTCCGCACTAACAATTTTAAAAACTATAAATTATCAGGAGAAATGTTTAATAAAGGAGTCTTTAGAAGCTAGATGGTGATATAGTCTGAGGCAGTGTCCATTGACAGGCAGAGGAGTGTGTGCCTCATCAATAGTTATAAGTCTAACAGTCCTGTTATCAAACACCATGTCAACTTCATATGGTCCCATCCATATGGAGCAAAGTTTTCCTTTAAAATATTTGAACCGAGAATCATAGAGAAATTCCCAATATCCCCTTTGAAACACCTTTTTCTTAATAAATCTGTCGTGCCATTTAGTTCGCTACTGCTGAATTTCATCCAACTCATTTAACTATTCTAGTCAGTGTTTCTGGGCTTCTGAAAGATTCAAACCTACTTCAAGGGATTTTATTAGCGTCTTAACTTTAGATTTCACCGAAAACAAAGGGGATTTCCTATAGACAAGCTCGTATGGTGATAATCCTGTTGTGTTTCACCATGTTGTTCTATACGACCTCAGTGCCTTAGCAAGTTTTTCAGCCCAATTTTGGCAATGGTTTGCTATGGTCTTTGTAAGAATATTTTCCAATACCTTATTTTTGGTCTCGACCTAGCCATTCACCTAAGGGTGATATGGAGATGTTACCATATGCTTGATTCCATAGTTCTTCATAAGTCCTGCTATTAGATGCAATGTAAACTACACCCCTCCATCTGAAACTATCTCTCTAGAAGCTCCATACCGAGCAAAAAATCCTTCAAATAAGAAGTCTGAGACAACCTTTTCTATTTCTTTCACAGCAACCTTGGCCTCTACCCACTTTGTCACATAATCCGTGCAAACTAGAATGTGAACTTTCTGATGTGAAGGTGGATTGAACGGCCCAACGAAATCAATAACCCATTTTTCAAAGGGCTCAAGAACTAGTTGAGGCTGTAGTGACATCTCATCTACCTGACCAGGCTGACCATCTGTTGGCAACTATCGCACCCTGGAACATATTTCCTCGCATCATGAAAAATAGAAGGCCAATAGTACCCCATTTGCAACACCTTATGACCTATCCGCTTATCTATAAAATGTCCCCCGTAGGGGCCATTATAAGTAGCTTTCAGGACATCATGGATGTCATCCTCATTTATGCAGTGCTAGATTTGTTGGTCGGGTCCTGTGTAAAAGAGATATCCTTCTATCCATGAATAACAGGCACTATTATGGCTAATCTTTCGCTGTTCTTTATAAGGTAAGTGTTAAGGCACTTTTCCTGTAACAAGATAGTTAGCAATATCTGCATACCATGAACTGTGAGTAGAAATTGAAAAGAGATATTCATCTGGAAAAATACCCTCTACAGGTGTACCTTCATCACTAGTATCCATCCTAGACAGGAAATCTACAACTACATTATCTTTCCCTGGCTTAACTACAATGGTAATATCAAATTCTTGAATTAACAACAACCATCTTGTAATACAACCAGGGGTTATAGGTTTATTCATAAGATACCCGATAACTGTATGATCAATGTGCACAAAAGTAGGATACCTTGTAATGTAATCCCGAAAATTATTAATAACATAAATAACAACCAAGAACTCCTTTTCAGTTACCATATAGTTCAGTTCAGCAGGAGTCAAGTTCTTACTGACATAATAGATCGCATATGGTTTCTTATCCTCTTATTGCCCCAGGAACGCCCCTATTGCTGTTTGAGAAGCATATGGAGAGATGTGAAATGGAAGCTTCTAGTGAGGACCACGTAATATTGGGGCTTTGCAAACTAGTTCTTTGATTTCCTTAAAGGCTACTTCACATTCATCTATCCACACAAACACTGCATCTTTCGGTAACAATTGAAAAAGTGGGAATGTTGTCTTACAATTTTTTCTATAAATCACCTATAATAGCCAGCATAACTAATAAAGCTACGTAACTGTGTTGGTGTCTTAGGTCTAGGAAAATTCAATATTACCTCTACCTTATTAGGATCAACTCGAATTCCTACAGCTAAAAGCAAGTGCCCCAACTCTATTCCTTCCTCCATCATCATATGACAATTTATTGTACTAAGAGAAACATGTGTATGCTTACATCTTTTAAGTACTTTCTCTAAGTTTTCTAGACCTTCTTCAAAATAATCCCCATATGGGGTGAATCCATCCATGTAGACTTCAACACTATCATTGATTAGATCAGAAAACATTCCTAATATTTCCCTTTGAAAGGTAGCGGGTGTGTTACAGAGAATGGAAGGACTTGGTAGGAAAAGGTTCCCCAAGGGTATGTGAAGATGGTTTTATCCTGATCCTCAAGAGCTATTTGTATCTGGTTATATCCGTTGAATCCATATAAAAGGGAGAAAAACTTCTTTCTGGTTAATGTGTCAAGAACCTAGTCAATAAAGGGTAGGGGAAAATGATCTTTTAAGTTCGCTTTATTTAATTCCCTGTAATCCACACAAATTCACCACTTGCCATTCTTCTTAGGAACAATGACCAACGGGGAAGCTCATTGATTGTATGATATCAGATAAATAAAACCCACATCTAATAGCTTATGTAATTCATATTTGACAGTGTTTTTTAAGGCAGGATTCATTCTTCTATGTGGCTGTCTAACATGTCGATATTCTTATTTAATGTATATGTGATGAGTGCATAAATCAGCAGGGATGCCTTTCATATATGTATACTCCCAAGCAGAGGCTTCTTTATGTTCCTGATGGACCTTCAACAACTATTCGGTTTGGGAGGGAGAAAGGTCAGGATTAATATTCAACGTTTTCCCTAGTTCAATTTCTATAGAAATACTGTCATGGGGTACAATTACAGGAATATTTCCAACTTCTGTTTCTGGTTCCATATCTTCCTGAACACTACAACTCATGACAGATTCAAATAGTTGG
The DNA here is from genome assembly GCA_000404065.3 of Pinus taeda. Taxonomy (NCBI): domain Eukaryota; kingdom Viridiplantae; phylum Streptophyta; class Pinopsida; order Pinales; family Pinaceae; genus Pinus; species Pinus taeda. Next base: position 70,896 of record APFE031365486.1, read on the forward strand.
CGGGTTGGGTCATAAATGAATTTGGGACTGCTGAGAAAGGTGCTAATGGCATCATCCTCTGTTTCACCCTTGAATCAAAGAGCCTCACTGATGGTAAGGATAGGTCTAACTTCTTCATTCTCAGATTCAAGCTCTTTCATAGATATAAAATTTTTGCATCAAGGTAAATCCTGGTTTATCTGATGAACTTGGTTTGGCAGGGGGATAGAGAATAATATTCTTTGTAACTTCCCTATTGGATATTACCATATTTCCAGACCGACACCTAATGTAAGCATCTACAGTCGCAAGCCAATGTCTTCCTAAAATCAAAGGCTGTCCACTGGTTGGGGATTGAGTATGTAAAACAAAAGGATTGTCAGGGTATTGACATGTGTCTACTGAAATAGTTTTATCTTCCATCTTCCCTACCGATCTTATAGTAGACTGATCTTCCAATTCTAGGATGATGGAGTTGTTTTAGGGTTTCACAGACCCAAGGTAATCATAGTTGCATAAGTTATAATGTGAATTTCTACCCCAAAGTCTACCAGTACATTTGGAATATCAACCCCATTAATCTGTACTGTCAGAATCAGGTTCCCTGGATCCCCATATTTAACAGGTATAGGCTTCCCCAACATTATGTCTGATAGTTTTCCCATAACGTGAATAGTGAGTGGATCCTTTTGTTTTCTTCCAGGTTTCTTAGAGAATTATTCTTTAATTGTTTTGGTATAAATCGATACATCCTTCATAGCCTCAAGTAACGGGATTTTGACAAATAAATTCTGCAGTTCCCCTAAAAAGTCAAATTTAGGACGAGGACTTTGTTTGTTCAATGATAATCTCTCAAGATAAGGTGGACAAGTTTGACATCCTCTAGTAACAATCGTTTGTGAAGGGGTTTGTTGTTTCATAGGAATTTGTATTGACTCATACCTAAATTTTCTAGTAGAATCTCTAGGTTCTAGTTCTGAGACTTCATCATTAGCATGTTCAACAATTATTGGTGGAATTTGAGTATTCACCACTCGATTGGATCGGATATTCAATTCATTACAATCCGCGGTGGCAATACTATATGTAGGGAGATTGAGTGTCTCAACCTGCTGAGTCCCTCTATTGTTTAGATTTGAATTGGATCAGACATGCAGTTGTGGATGAAGAGGAGGATTATTAGTGGATGCATTAGAAGGCAACTGAAGCTACTATTGTGGCATAGGTTTGGAGAATTGTCCTGAAGGAGGAGGAGGAGGAGGTCCATGCCAATTTTGGGACCATGAAGGGTTTGGACCAGATTAAGAGTACCATGGCTGCCAGGGCATTGGATATTGATAAGACTGTGGCCATGAGGGCGAAAAAGGTATAGATTGAGGCCCATAATTAAAATTATTAAAATACTGAGAAGGGTCTTGAGGCATACCTTGATTCATGTTCTGTGGCTGTGGTTGCCATGGCTTTTTGATCCCATAAAATACAGCTGATTCGTTTCTTCATTTGTTCCTTGAAAAACTGCCTTCAGCCAAGAAAGAGATGGACACATGCTAGTGGAATGACTCTGTTCACATATCGCACAAGTCTCGATGGAATTCAATGCGAATTCATTTAGCAGATGCTTCTTCGTGCATTAAGGACAGAAAATGGACATATCCTTCTCTGCTTCTATCTACTTCTATTTCACCTATAACACGTCCAGTTGTGATGATAGTGTGCTCAAGATATCAGCTCTCAGATTGTCCAGTAAGTTCCCAATTTCTTCTTTTGTAACCCCACCGCTGGATGTCTTGAGAGTTCGGATCCCTTGCTTATGCCTCACAGATCGTCGTGAACACTTGATGCATAATTCACAAATGGAATCAAATTACTCTTGTGATACGTCTCATTTTCCTACTGCATTCAATAGTTCCAAAGATTCCTCCCTCAATTCCCAGAGAAAAAATATTTTCAAAATATTCTTATCCAGATCATGATGGCCTGATCTCTGCAAACTATACTAAAAACACTCCACAAAGTCCTACATGTCCTCATCCTCTTTCTGCACAATCTTAAAGATTTCTTCCTTCACATCTTGGGATTTGCAGTAGTCTTGATATTTCTCGAGGAAAATCATCCTCATATCATCCCATGTAGTAATATATTTTCTCCCTAAACCCATAAACCATCTCAAATTTGTTCCCTTCAAAGTAGTGGGGAATATCTTCAATTTATGAGCATAAGAAATATAATCATACCCTCAAAAAACAACGTCAAATTAGAAAAGGAATGTGTCCGGATCCCTAAAATAAAGACCATGGAAATTAGGTAATGTTTTCAAAGGAACAGGCTTCATAGGCGCATCACCTCTGATATCTCCAATTGGGAATTCGATCGAAGAAGTTGCAGGATCCATGAATATCTTCCAATATTCACTTGGAATCTCAACAGGTTCTGGCTCTCGTTGTTCTATAATAGGTGGTTGAGGTTGTTTGACATCACTCACTCGATCAAATTGTGCAGAGAATTCTCTCAAATCTTCTTCCTCTGAACTTGTAGTATGCATTTCCTCAGATCCTCTACTTACTACCTCTTCTTCCCTGAATTGCACTTTTGTTATTGGGGAGGGTTCTGGTTGTGAAACTGATTGCCCTCTAGATCTCATATGAGATATCACCCTAACAAAAGATCGCAACGATGCTCCTGACTCATCTCTTGAAATGATCTCTTGGATGTAGTTATTTTTGCCTAGATCTCTCCCTCTTCTTTTCGGGGGGTCTTCCTTGCCCCTTTTATTTGTATATATGTTCATGCAATCAGGAAATAAAAGGAAAACATTGAAGCAAATCAAGAGCTCAGGACTTGGAGAAGGGTGAGAAATTCCCTCCCTAGGATGAGAGAGTGGCCCCTAAAAAGAAGGAAAAAGAAGAGAATAAATCAATCACACATTTAAGCTTAGGACCTAAAACATGGTGACATAAAAATTTCCCTTCCTAGGAGGAGAAAGTCGTTCCTATGAAAAAGAAAACAAGACAATCAAAGCAACCAAAATGATCTAATGCTTAGGACCTGAAGCAGGGTGAAAAATTCCCTCCCCAGGACGAGAGATCAGTCTTATGGTCAACACTGGTCGTACTTTCGTGCCTTCGATAGCCTCCCCGAAAATGGCGCCAAAATGTTGTTGCTCAGATATGAATTATGAAATTCACCCAATTCCACATTAATTGTCAACCCAGGGCTCTACGAGTTATTTCAAGGCTATCATGAAAAGTATATGCAAGCCACAATTTCCCAACCCAGTACTGAGAATTCAATTATAAACTTAGCAATGTGTAACAACAATAAATAACTATAACAACAAATAAGAGTAACAACAAACAATGACTGTAATAGCAATAAGAGTAACAACAGAAGATACTCATAACAACACATTGATAATCATTCACAACAATAAATAACTTAACTGAAATAAGCCTATGCACACATCTATCCAACAACACCTGGTCAGAAGAGTGAGCCGAACTCCCTGATCAGGGTTGTGGCAAGATCAAGAATTCATGAAATGCTCAAAAGATAAGAATTTCATTAATCAAAAGGGTATTACAACATATCCAGTTACAAACTCAAAGTTAACGTAATTCTTTGCGATCTTAACTGCTAGCTTTTACAACCTCATAACTCTACTTATACAATTTGTTAACACTAACAACTACTAGAATTACGATAGCTGTTTGCCTACAATTACATAGTGGTCCCTAAAGAAAAAGATAATATAAATATAACAATGCGTTGATTGAGAGGTTGATCCACCGTTGTAGTTGATATCTCAACATAGCGTTGCCAGCTCGATGGTCACCATTCGTTAAACCACGGTCTTGATTATTCTTCCTCCAAATCTACAAGAATAATAGAATTAGTAAGCCACTTAGGCAACAATCCCCTATGACTATGCTTCATTGATTAATGATTCATAATGACATGACAAGAGGTATACCTGTGCAATTTAGAATGTAAATTGACCAGCAACGGAGTAAAATGGATATAGGAAATAGGGTAAAAAGGTGGGTAAAGACATGCAAATTCAACCACCAACAAGACCCATGTACAACAATTAATTTGCTCCTTTGAAATATCTGATTCAATGCTACAATTATCAAAAATTTTGGCATAGAGTAGCTAATTGAAAATGTAAGAATAAAATCCCTGATCCAGTTAGTAAGCAAACACATTAGGAGCCGAAGGATTGGAAAGAAAAGGAGAATTCAAAGAAATGTAATATTGTTTTGTATGCTCAGAGTGAAGGCATTCATTGGTATTTGACAATGGTTGTTTGAGACACATGTAAAGAGACAAAAGTAATTTTTGACATGGAAACTCATTGAAAAAGGTACTATGACCTTTGGTAATAATGCATATTGTAAGATTGTTGGTAAAGGGGTTGCTATTCTATCAAATGGAAGAGGTAAAGACAAGAATGTGCCATTTGTTGATGGGACGAAGCATAAGATACTTAGTGTGTCTTAGATGTGTGACCAATGCTATGATGTGATTTTCAAGGCTAAGAATTGTCAAATCAAGTTTACAGGCATTGGAGAAGTTGTAGTTGAAGCTGTGAGAACATACAACAATGTATATGTCTTGGAAGAGGAAACATAGAGATGTTACTTGCCAAGGATTAATGAGAGTTGGCGGTGGCATAGGATATTTGGACATTTGAATTTTGATCAAATAGTCAGATTTGGCAAGAAGAATGTTTTCAAAGATATGCCAAAGCTTTCAAATCCTTAGAATACTATTTTCATGTCTTGCAAGTAGGGAAATCAAGTTAGACTACCATTCAAGTCCAAGGATAATTCATCAACCAAGTCATTGTAACTAGTTGATATGGACTTATGTGGACCCTCAAGAATGCAGACACCCATAGGTAAAGTATATTTTGTGCTTATCATTGATGATTTCAGTAGAATGATGTAGGTTTCATTCCTTAGAGGAAAATAAAAAGTCTTTGAGAAGTTTAAGTACCTTAAAGCCATGGATGAGAATGACACAAACTGTAAAATCAAGAGCATAAGGCCTGATAATGGAGGTGAATTTACTTCAAAACAGTTTGACGACTTTTTCAAGCAACATGGCACCAAAGACAATTTACTATGGTAGAGACCCCACAACAAAATGGTGTAGCAGATATAGCCAATAGATCTATTCAACAGTTAGCTAGAGCCATGATGGGAGAAATGAATGTTTAACAAAGATTTTGGTTGAAGCTATTCACATAGTAGTAGTGATTCTCAACAAAGCTCACTTTAGACCAAACAACAATAAGACTCCCTATGAGATTTGGTATGGTAGACCTACAATAATTAAGAATTTCAAAGTATTTGGAAGCAATTTCTATATCAAGAGGAATAATGAAAAGTTGGTAAGTTTGATGCAGATGTAAGAATAAAAGGCCTGGTCTAGTTATCAAGCAAACAAGTAAGGAGCCCAAGGTCTGGAAATAAAAGGAGAATTCAAAGGAATCTAATATTGTTTTGTATGCTCATAATGAAGACACTCATTGGTATGTTAACAGTGGTTGTTCCAGGCACATATCAAGAGACAGAAGTAAGTTTTTGACATGGAAACTAATTGAAAAAGGTAATGTGACCTTTGGTAGTAATGCACCTGGTAAGATTGTTGGTAAAGGAGTTGCTAGTTTATCAAATAGAAGAGGTAAATCCAAGAATGTGCTATTTTTTGATGGGATGAATCATAACCTACTTAGTGTGTCTTAGATGTGTGACCAAGGCTATGATGTAATTTCCAAGGCTAAGAATTTTCAAATCAAGTTCCCAGGCACTGGATAAGTTGTAGCTGAAGCTGTGAGAACATATAACAATGTATATGTCTTGGAAGAGGAGACAGAGATATGCTACTTGTCAAGGATTTATGAGAGCTGGCGGTGGCATAGGACACTTGGACATTTGAATTTTGATCAAATAGTCATATTGGGCAAGAAGAATGTTGTCAAAGATATGCCAAAGCTTTCAAATCTTTATAATACTATTTTAAAGTCTTGTCAGTTGGGAAAGCAAGTTCGACTACCATACAAGTCCAAGGATAATTCATCAACCAAGTCATTGCAACTAGTTCATATGGACTTATGTTGACCCTCAAGAATGCAGAAACCCACATGTAAATTATATTTTATGCTTATCATTGATGATTCAAGTAGAATGTAGGTTGCATTCCTTAGAGAAAAATAAGAATCCTTTGAGAAGTTTAAGTACTTTAAAGCCATGGATGAGAATGAGACAAACTATAAAATAATAACATAAGGCCTAATAATGGAGGTGAGTTTTCTTCAAAAAAGTTTGATGATTTTTTCAAGCAACATGGCATCAAAAGATAATTTACTAATATTAGATAATCCATACCAAAATGGTGTAGCAGAGGGAGCCAATAGATATGTTTAGTAGTTAGCCAAATCCATGATGGGAGAAAGGAATGTTCAACAAATATTTTGGGTTGAAGCCATTCACATAGAAGTAGTGATTCTCAACGAATCTCACTTCAAACCAAACAATGATAAGTCTCCCTATGAGATTTGGTATGGTAGACCTGCAATAGTCAAGCATTTCATATTATTTGGAAGTAAGTTCTATATCAAGAGGAATAATGAAAATCTGGTAAGTTTGATGCAAGGGTTGATGAAGGTATTTTCCTTGGATACTATCATAATAGCAAGGCCTATAGATGCTATAATAAGAATACAAATAGTATTGTTGATTTAATTGACGTCAAAATGGATGAGTATATTGAATATGAAGTCATTTAGCCATAAAGTACGAATGCTAATGATCCAATCAACAATGGTGAGAAGTATGATGAGTCACCTTCAGATGAAGGCAATGAAGAAACCTCAATAATAAAGCCAAAGATCCTTCAAGATATTTACAAAAACACTACCCAGTTGATCAAATTGTTGTTGATTTAAAAATAGGTGTACAAATGAGAAGGAAGCTACTAAATCCTCCCACTCAAGCACATGTAGCTTTGTTGGCCATGGAGGAACCAAAGGATGTTGCGCAAGCCAATCAAGATGAAAATTGGTTAAAACCTATGCATGAAGAACTAGATGAGATTGAGAAAAATCAGGCATGGGAGCTTGTTCCTATACTAGCAAACAAAAATGTCATTGACATGAAGTGGGTCTTCACAGATAAGTTGAATGAGCGTGGTCAAGTGGTAAGAAACAAGTAAAGATTAGTATGCAAAGGTTATGAAAAAATTGGAGGTTTGGACTTTGATCAAACCTTTTCTCCTGTTTCTTGATTGGAGGCCATTAGAATGTTTTTTGGCATTTGATTATTTCAAGAAATTCAAGATATATCAGATGGATGTCAATCTGCCTTTCTAAATGGATAGTTGCGGGGAGAAGTTTACATAGAGAAGCTAGATGGTTTTCAACTGTCAGAACAACCTGATGGTTCTCAAGAAAGCCCCATGGGCTTGGTATTCAAAGTTGGATAGTTACTTCCTCAAGTGTGGTTCAAAAGAGGCACACCTAATAGTAATTTATATGTTAAATCTAATGATAGAAAATTTTTAGTGGTAGTTGTCTATGTTGATGATATTATATTTTTTCCAGTGATTAAGGTGCACCAACATGCTAATTTGCAACTGATATGAAGGCCAGTTTTGAGATGTCTATTCTTAGAGAACTCTCTTATTTCCTTGGTTTGCAGATTACACAGTCTTCCAAAGGAATTTTTTATTTCAAAAAGCAAGTTCCTCAAGGAAGTATTGAAGAAATTTGGCATGGAAGAGTGTTCATTGGTGAGCACACCAATGGTTACAACTTGAAATCTTATCAAGATTGATGAATCACCAGAGGTGGAGCAGACTTTATACAAATCTATTATTGGAAACTTGTTATATTTAACAACCTCCAAACTAGACATTATGTAGGCAATTGGTATTGTTTGAAGATTTCACATAGTCCCCAGACAGAGCCATCTTCTAGCAGGCAATAGGATTCTCAGATATATCAATGCCACAATGGACTAATGACTTTGGTATCCAAGAGGTAAATATTTCTCACTAATTGTTTACACTAATGTTGATTGGGCATATGATGTAGATAACTAAAAGAGCATTAGTGGTGGTTCTTTCTTTATTGGAGAATGTCTAGTTTCATGGTTGAGCAAGAAGAAAGCTTCAATTTATTTCTACTGCTGAAGCATAATATATAAGAACAACTTGTTGTTTTCAATTCTTATGGATGCAACAAAATTTGCAAGATGTACAAGTGTTCTATGATCAATCTATTTCTATTATCTGTGACAATATAGGTGCCATCAACATGTCCAAGAATATATTTTTTTTCATTCCAAGACAAAGCATATTCCCACCAAGTACCATTTATTATGAGGGAAAGTTGCAAATCAAATTGTTAAGCTGCAGTATGTACCTACAAAAGAGCAGGTAGCTGATATGTTCACCAAACCTCTCCCAAGGGATCAATTTGAATATTGATGGCAGAGATTGGGAGTAGTTCCTCATGCCTTCCTCCACTAGATCTTCCTTAAATATGAATAAAGTCAGTTAGCAAGCACACTCAACATATTAGATGAAGCATCCAAGCCCATGGGATCCACATGATAGGGGGAGATTGTTGATAGGGGGAGCATGTAGGTGTCTTTTCCATTGATGTCAAAGGTGGATAAGTAATGGTGATCAAACAAAAGAATCTAGAAGTACCTCAAACAAAAGGGGAAGAAGCTAAGAGACTCAAAGAAAAAGGAAAGGAGAAGTCCACCAATAGGAGTACACCAAAGAAACAACACACAAAGGAGAAGTGCATCATAGAAGGAGCAACATCCAAAGGAGGAGAAGATAAAGGATAAAGAGAAATAAGAAGCAAACTTTGCTTTGTTTCTTTATGGCGTTGGTTTTGTTTGATCATGGTGTTGCCATCAATGCTAAAAAGGGGGAATGTTAGAAATGTGTTTTGATTGATGGAAAAGGTGATGAGGATGACGGTAAAAGTAGATATGATTGGAAGAAGTATGAAGACCAGATCAAGGTATGCAAAAGGAAAATATGGAGAAGGTGAAGTGACTTTCAATCCATTTTCATCTCTAAATATCACTTCAAGTGCTTTTGGGACCCACTTAGATGGAAAGAGCTTTGAAATAAATTTCCAATGGTATATAGAAGTCCAAAATGCCCTCCTAGATCATAAGTTATTTCCAGTCAAAGTTCAGGAACCTCTAAAGTCAAATTTGTAGAGATAAGTTGGAAAAATGGTTTAAGTGGTGACAATTTGGCACTTTTGACAATTTCAATAGAGCTTTTTAGTGTAGAGGTTAACCAACTATATAGGAAAACATGACTCATAACATAGTGGAGAACTATGTTTTTATTGGCCAGTGGTGGAGCAACCCCATATATGTAATACTAGCAGATGTTCCCCAGATGGTTTCAAAGTTGTAAATAAAAGGAGTGTCAGGGGTGATGCAAGCCCGGAAGGAGGTCAACTATGGAAAAGGATCTCATTGGTGAAAGTTCTGTAGTGGTGGTGTTATGAAACTAGCTCAAGAAAAGATAGAAAAGATAGATCAACGCCTTAGAATTCAGCCTCTTCGAGGGGGCAA
>APFE031365486.1:89756-122783 GCA_000404065.3 Pinus taeda
TGAACAATTCTTGGATGATACAAATGACAAAACCTCCTTTCTATATATAGGAGTCTATGGAGTCACAATATAACCCAACCGACCTAACAATAATAATAAAAAGCCACAAAAATAACAATAGAGGGATTCTATGGGGCACAATAATAAAAATATGGGGACAATAGGGGCACAATGATATTAATAAGGGGTAAAACTACAATAGTAATGGGGTAATCACTAGTATTATAGGGACCCAATAGGTGGTCCCCATATCCATGTCACCCTGGGAGGAATTCCCTAGAAGAAACACAAGTACGCACATAAGTGAAGGCCTAAGATGAGGTAGGGCTAGGGAACGTGGTAAAAGGATAAGGCTTAGAGAATAGTAAAAGGCTAGGACCATTTAAATTTTAATAAACAAAATCAATGCAAAACAAGGCCCAAGACCCTTTCTCTCTCCTCATTGATAAACGCGTGGCAGTATTTTATTGGCACATGATGATGTCAGCATGACATCAGTATATGGGACACATGGCATGAATTTTTAGTGTTTTTAGGTGGTTGAAGGGGCCAAATATGAGTGAAAAATGTCACCACCAAGATGGAACAATGTGGCATTGATGATGTGAGCATGAAATCACCCTAAAATGTCTTCCCCAAAAGAATTATAAGGTGAAAATGCAAAGAGATTCGAGCTAAAAAGGAAACAAGACACATTGGCATCACGGGTGGAAGTACAACTCACCCCGGCTAGTTGGGGATTGGTTCACAAGTACAGTGCAGTCCCCATAGGGACACATAATGCTAGTCCTGGACCCTAGAAGGAAATTCAAAGGTGCAAATGGGAAGCTTTGTGCTGATAGAGCTTTGACACAACGACGTATAAGGCAAGAACTGAGGAGAAATGAAATTAGTGCACGTGAAGGTAAGATGATCCAAAATCTCTGAATTATTGACATTGTCCAAGATCTTTTCTTTAGTTGATGTTAGCAGAATTGCATGAAGGAGCACATAAAATCCATGTATGCATACACTTAAAGAAGAAGCAACATAAATGAGACCAAGAAGACAATGCACACAAAAGTTTGATAATGGAGTATGTCTAGTGTGGACTACATCTCTGGGTCTTGCTTCAATAGTGGAGAGGCTGCTTCATTCATCTCATAAAAAAAAAGGTAAGAGATGCCACTTCATTCATCTCATAAAGAAAAAGGCAAGTACATGGAAAAATGCATCATTATATGTCCAATCCTCGGAATGACTTGAAATTCATCTACTCAAATTACAGTAATCACAACACTAGTAGATCCTTCTTATCCTCCTGATACTTTTAACTGTAAACATGACCTACTTTCGACAGGTGTGGTCTTGAACTTTGTGCCCAACAATTGATGATGACGATGAGTTTCTTCCATAACCCTTGAATTTTTCTACTCATGTGCAAAAATTGACTGCACCATTATGATCCTTGCAAAATTTTGGTTAAAATGAGTATAAAGTCAACTACATTTTGCCACCTACAATTCTGGATCCACAAGGAATCTTTTAGATTCCTAAAAAATTCGACATTAAAAGATTCTTGGAATATTCTCTTAGAATAGTCCCTCCTTGGTAACCATGCTTGATCATGGTTCCATTGACCGCGTGGTTCCGTTGGTCACAGTTCCATCCCGACGGGTTCTGCTCACTGGTTCCAAAGCTCGAGTCCCCCTTACGACTCTCTCCACTATTCCGTTTGGATGTAAAAATAAGTTTATATACAACCGAGAGATCTAGGGGATCTATCAATATTTCTCATGTTGGTAACCTAGTTGGCATAGTTGCATTAAGAGGTTGTTAAGATGGTTGCTTGGGTTCAAGTCCCGTGACACACCATTACACCATAACTTTATATATATAACCATATAACCTCCTCCATATGGTTTTTAAACACATGTTTTTAAAACAACATATTTCGTTGTAGCACTCCATATATGAATAATCATTTTTTTGTTTTTTGTTTTTATATGGTTTGTTTGTTTTATATGATTCTCTCTCTCTCTCTATATATATATGTCTTTTTTGTAGGGGTAAGGAGTCAATGACTGAGTGCCAAGTGTTAATGGATGATTTTCTAGTTTGTTGCCATGTGTTCCTTGTGGGTCCCATGTGTCACAATGTAGGCCCCTCTTTTCCTACTTGTCCTGCCAACTTCAAACTACAATAATTTGGTCATACAAATGCAGATTTGAGTGTCGTTTGTGCCACCAAAATCGTGACAATGAGCACTACAACTTGGTGATGTTTCCATGAAATTTCAAGCACTTTTATTTTTGGGGTTTTCTAGAGTCTTTTGGATCACAAGTGGATCCACATGAAAATTTACCTTGGAGGCTTCACCTCAGAAGAAAACTAAAATGTTCAAGGCGAGGACTTGCGGGATGATTTGACGTTGGGACATTGTGGTATACACAGCTAGAGACAATAACCAATGACAAGGGCATAAGTGAAGAGTGACAGACCCACAAGACATGTAATCCCTGAAGTAAATAAAGGAAAGGGACAAACTTAAAGGGAAAGAGAAGGTTTTATGCGGAGTTTATGACCAAACGTAATGGATCTTTGCATTGTTAATAAGCCCTCGGGGTTATATAGTCAAATGGGCCCGCAGAGTTATAATTGGCCTATGCTAAAGTGCTCTTTGCATATGTTTAAAGGCTTATGCATTAGAATGGGTCGATAGTTAATTTTGGTGTTTATGCCAAATAAATGACGCAACGCTAAAGTTTAAAATAAATAGGTATGAATGAGTCAACAACCTAATAGTGACATGACAAATTTGGAGGAAAATTTGGTAGTTTGGCTAAACTTGGCAGTGCACCAGATTTAGAAAGACTTAGATAAATCCTATTAAAATTATAGAAAGGCAAAATTGAGTAATTAAGCTCATTTTTTCTTACCAAAGTAGGTAAGGAAAGTTTAAAGACTTGGAGACAAGATTTATATGACTTGATAAAAGCAAGACAAAGGAAAAAAATAAATATTCATGCAAGCCTTAAAGTACAAGTTAACTAAAGTTAAAAGAACTAAAAATATTAGTCCAAATTCTTTAAATTCATAATCAAATTGGTGCGTTGATGAATGTTGGTAAGATTCATGGATTGATGTTGTTGGTGTGTTTGTTTTTTTTTTTCAGTGATGAGAGATTGCTAAAGGTGTTTTTAATTGTAGTTTTGGTGAGTGTTTGAAGTGACAAATTGATTTGGTTTATAAAAAGGAATGGCCTCATGATTTGAGTATGAAAATTGTATGAAAGATGAATCATTGAAGTCAAGCAAGTTGTAGCTTACAAGGTAGGGCTTGTAGCTCCTTGCAGGGATGGGATCCATAGGGTCAAATTTTGTCAGTAAAAGTCAAGTTTTGTAATAGTTTTTGTAAAAGAATGTAAAATCTCTGCGAAATGTGGAAGCGGAGCGCGAAGCTAAGTAAGAGTCAAAGGGGCCTTAACCCCTTGTATGGGTAGGTGATAGGTTGGTTTTGAGACTCACCCATCGTCCGTGAGCCATGGTATTGTAATGGAAAGGATATACATAGTTGAGTCATAGCGAGTCTAAGTATCAAACTTTCTGATAGAGAATCATTGTAAGGGTAAGGTGTTAAAGCAGGAAAAGTCTATTTCCTGTACTTAGGCGAAAGGGGAAGGCTCCTGCAGCTGAGTGCGTGAAGACCTTTGTAAGTCCGCAACTAAGTGCGCGGGCCCCTGTAGCTGAGTGTGCAGGGTAGAAAGAGTTTTTAACTAAATGCTAAATCTAATAAAGGATATTTTGGATCGAATCTATTTCCTCTGTGCCTTGTTTCTTATATCTATTTAAGTTTATGCATCTTCGCTCAATGATTTTTTCTATGAATTAAAGTGTATTTTCTGCGCAAGACTGTGGGATCTATAATGTTTATGCATGATAAGAGTAATTAACTACCTTCACGAAGTATTAGATAAATATGTTGTAATTCATTGTTCAGAAAGGGGTGGATCTGCATGAAGGCAAATCTAGGGATACGATTTATTGTGTGAAAGCAGTGAATTGATACCTTTTATGCAAGTTAAGTATGATCGTGTACACTCACGAATATTTGAAGGTCCTTTCAATATAGTTGCAGTAGTTGACAGTCAGAAGGAATAGATCTGTGTGAAGGTAGATATAAGCTATAAGAACCTTTGAAAGACCATCACACAAGCCTCTAGATGTGGAAACCTGGTTCTAGCATCCCCCAATAATGCTTTAGGTGAGACTGTAACCCGCGCTACACAAGTTGTTTTTGAAAGGGCAAAAAATTAGAGTTTTGTTGGTTGGCATGAATAACTCTGAACCTGGGTGTGAGAATAAAGATAAGACCCCTACTAAACATCACACTTTGAGAAAACTTGGTAAGCATTAGAAGTGAACGAAGTGCGAAATGAGGCTAACCGCGTAGATAGGAGAATAAGAAATGGACTAAGTAATCTTGGATCTGGGATTTGATGCAAATTTCTAACCTAAGCAGACATGGGAGAGGATGGGGAGACCTGCACTGTAGTGGTCTCCTATTCAGCTGAACATGGATAATCAACAAAAGATTATTCCGATGGGGCACTTATATGATGTGACTGTAGACATTGAGGGCGTGAGTGCACTGGCTACTTTTGAGGTCATTGAAATAGTGGATGATAGTAAACCTTACCCCTCACTACTAGGAATTTATTGGGCTTTTGACATGGACGTGGTAATTGGTGGGATGGTTGCAGGTGTTAAGGATAATCGTTCAAAACTAGAAACGATCTCTTCAAGTTCAGGAGGGACTTCTTCTCGGGTTTCCTTTGGAGTATCAGTCATCAACCTCTAATTTTAGATATTTTGCTAAAACAGCCTGTTAATTTTACCCGAAATATGGCAAACCTTCACTTTTCCCACGGAACTGAAAGGAAATACAACTGCGCTTCATAGCCTTCTCGGGTCCAAAATTTAAGTTAAACTGCTTGCATATTCCAGAGCGATATCTGTTGGATCTCATCCCTTCTTAATGAACGGCTATGATCGATCCAAAATTCAACTGGATTAAACCACATTCAATAAAATATCGAGTCCAAAATTTACATTAACTCCCGCGCATTGTTCGACACGATCACTGTCTAATCTGACTCCTTCAAGCAGACGGTCACGATTAACTGAGATATTAACTCAATTTTATAATTTATTGCATCTGTTTTTGGAATTAACATTCGCACTTGTTAGCACACGATCACTGTTAGATTTGTTTCCTGTCGATCGAATGATTCAGATCTTCTCTTAGGTTTCTCACAATTTTTGTCAGGGTTTTCTTCATTCCACTAAGAATTTGCACTTCCGCCAAGTTAAAATATGTCTAAGTTATATTCAGGATATCACTAAATAACCTCTATGGTTTCAAAATACATCCCAATTAACTCAATACACAGTGAATGGAGATTTAAACACAACAACACAAGATTATATAAAATCTAGTTTTAAAGGGACCAAACTAGAAATCAACAGAATTCAGAAATATTTCGAAGGAAATTAAAACCTCTGGGATTGACCATTCATGCATAGAATACACAGAGACACAGAGATTCCAAACTTTACAATCCAATCCTCCACAGCCAAATCCCTTTACATTAATCCAAAACTTAGATAAATACCTGTACATACAACAACCAGATCCTAAATCAACGGATCAAATCTGCCTAATATTAGGTAATACCTAATTTGCATGATATTCTCCTTGATAATCTCAACTAAGTCTAAAATACTTGAATTAATTACAAGATAACTCAAATCCTTGAATTCTAGCTCAAATCCTATCTAGAAAGCTTTGTAAAGTGATAGCTAAAGATCCCACTCCTTTGCTTGTAAACGTTTTTTGTATTATTGGAATAAAATTCGAAGCCTTTTGTCTTCAAGCCTCATGCTCTTGCATCATACTCCTGAGGAAAATATTCTTCATGGGTCCCTGTCCATGAGCTCTTCTACAGAACTGCCCAACTTCTATAGCATCACATCTGTCATCCAGGTAGCATCAACAATTGATTGATCTTTCCACTTGACCAAATACTGAAAATACTCCTGTCCTCTTATCCTTTTAAACACTCTCTTGTCTAAAATTTGTTCTAGCTACAATGCCTTTGCTGTAGGTAACTGTTTTACCCAATCAACCTCTTATTCTTCCTTGTCTTCTGTTGTATCATCTGCATTTCCACTTTCATCCCTGTACAAATCAGCAACATTGAAAATTGGAGATATTCCAATATCAGGGGGTAATTCAATTTCATATGCATTTGCAAAAAATTTCCTCAAGACTCTGCATGGTCCAATTTTCTTAAATTTTAACTTGTTATATTCCCTTTTTGGAAATATTTCCTTCCTCAGGTGTGCTAAAACCAAATCTCCAACTTCAAAATTAACTTCTTTCTTCTTGAAATCTGCTCTGCTCTTGTACTTTATGTTGCTATCCTGTACATGCTATTTTACCTGTTCATGTATTGCTTGAATCTCTTAAGCAAAGTCTTCTCCTTTAGCAATTCTTATTTCATATTTTCCCAAGTCTCTTAATTCAGACACTCCTCTTGGGTGCATTCCATAAACTATATGGAATGGACTCTGCCCTATACTCCTGTTAGGAGAGTCATTATAAGAATATTCAGCCTGTGCCAAAATTTGATCCCACTGTTTTGGATGTTCACCTGCAAGACTTCTCAAAAGATTACCCAAGCTTCTGTTTACAACTTCATGTCGGCATTATGATACAGGTGTTGTCCTTGATGGCAACTCACACAGATTACAATTCACAGTGCAACAGGTTAACAACAAAGGTTTACATGTCAGACTCTAGAGGTTGAAGAAAGAGAGGTATATGATGGTTCACTTTGTCAAAGTAGCGTATACACGCAGGAACACAGAACAAAAAGAGAATATACGTATACACTCACTTTCATAGAAGGAAAAGCACGTATGGGATGGAAAATCAAGATTTTGGTCCAAGGTATTTGGTTCGTGGTATTGACCCTAAGTATTTGGTCTAAGGTATTGGTTCTAAGTGGTTTTGGTCCAAGGTATTGACAAAGGACCTAAAGCTATATAAGAAGGAGAAGATCATAAGGCCAGAAGTGCAAGCAATAAGATTCTAAGGAATACTTCTATCTGAAGTATATTTCATGTTGCAGGGTTATGTTTGGGACTAGATTTGAAATATTTATGTGCACCTTGAGTTCAATATTGGATCAGGATCATGAGACCTGAAATGACTTATTCTTGAATGATATGATATTGGTTGAGACTAGATCTGATGTTTTGCGCCTATTTTATTCGTTATCTATCATGATCTGGGTTTGTCTGAAGTCTGGAACTGTAGCAAAGTTCTGAGTCAATATTTTCAGATCTGTACGCAGTTTCATCTTGGCCAAAGAGTGTATACGCACAGGTTCTATTCTTTCAAGTAGCGTATACAAAAGAAAAGCTTCTTTTTCGTATCTAACTGATCTATCTGATCAAGTTTTGTAGTTTTACTGCTGTCTGTCAATGAAGTCTTCTTAGATCTGAATGTAAAACTGAATGCATAAGGAGGCTGGCATTTGATTGATTGATTGTATTAGTGAGAAGAAGTGATCTCTGTCCCTAACTGTGTAAAGCTTTGTAAGTTGATAGTAGATATTCAGTATATTTCTGGTTGGTACAGACTTGATTCAAAAGTTTATGTTGCAGTAGTTTTGAAGGTATACGTAGGTTTGATTAACAGAAGTGGCGTATACACGCAATTTGGGTTCAGTCAAGTAGCGTATACACTCTAATGCATGATCTTTGAGGTTACAACTGGTTCTGAATGATGATGTAGGGTTCTGGTTTTAGCACAGTGTTTTGGTGTCAGTGATCTAATTGTTTAGATTAAATGAATGTTGGTTGATGCAGTTTAAGTTTAAAAAGATTTTGATGGGTCCAGTATGAAAATTGGATGAAACATGGCCTCCAGATTGTGGTGTTGTCATCTAGGAGTATCTAGTCTGAAAATTCATGAAACGTGGTCCTTGGAGGAAGAAAGAAGGTCGTAGCCTTCTATAGGTCGACACCTACGTACTAATAAACATATTGGCTAGTACAAGAGCTAGGGGGTTGCAACTCCCTTCTAGTAGAAGCTGGAAAACGAGAGAAGGTTGTAGCCTTCTGCAGGTGGGTTCCTGCGTATTGGTATGAGTCTGCACTAGTACAAGATTGTAAACAGATTTTCTTATTATTAAAAGAAGACAGAGACGACAGTAGCAGGTGGTTTTTCACCCACATTGGGTTTCCACCTTAAATCTTGGTGTTCATGTGTGTTGCTTATGTGTGATGCTTTATTCTGCTTTTACTACACTGTCTAATAAGTCACTGTGTACTAGTTTAAGATCAACACATGATAAATTGTCTAAATCACAAGATTTCTCGATATATGCTGGTTTCTTTAATCACAGTTGCATGTACATGCTAGTTCACTTCAATAAAGTAACGTATATAAATCTGTTTGGGAAATAAAATTATTGATCTGATAATACTGATTCACCCCCATCTCAGTATTATTTCCAACAATTAGTATCGGAGCAGGTCCTTCAGAAGAATCTTGATCGCTTGAAAGGAGATCCATCAAGATGAATAATCACGAAAGCATGGGATCCATCAGACCGCCAATATTCGATGGGAGTAGCTTTATTTATTGGAAAATAAGAACCACAACCTATCTACAATCTCTTGGAACAAATGTCTAGGAAATTGTGGAAGGAGGATATACATTTCCAACAACAATTCCTACAAACACGACAGGTAAAAAGAAATATGAAACCAATGCCAAAGCTGTCAATACTTTATTGGGAAGTTTGTCACAATCAGAGTTTGTCAAATTCATGTAGCTCAAATCAGGCAAAGAAATATGGGACAAAATTGTTCAGAGCTATGAAGGAGACTCTCAGGTAAAACGTGCTAAGCTTCAAACTCTCAGAATCTAGTATGAAACTCTTAAGATGCATAGTGATGAGAGTATAGCCAGTTACTTCTTACGTATAGATGAGGTTCTTGTATGAATAATCTGGGTGAAGAAATAAAGGAAGTTACCTTAGTTGAGAAACTTTTGAGATCCTTGTCTGCTAAATTTGAATCAAAAGTGTCTGCAATAGAAGAAAAACAGGATCTGCAGAATATCACTATGACACAACTTCACGAAATTCTAACTACTTTTGAGATGAGAAAAGGAGGTCCATCAGATATGAGAGAAGCCACATTTAAAGCTTCAGCAAAAGGAAAAGGAAAGGAAGAACACAATGAATCAAGACACATTTCAGAAGAAGAAGATGAGGTAAATTTTGTCAAGAAGCTTCAACGAGGTTCTGGAACGTTCAAAGGTAAGCTACCTTTCAAATGCTTTGCTTATGGAAGAGTTGGTCATTATGCTGCCAGATGTCCTCATAAAGATAAATATGAAAAAGGAAAGGAATATGCAAAATGGAATAGGAAACAAGTTGTGAATAGAAGGAGTTACTATACTCATGAAGATAGTGATGGTTGATCTAATAGTGATGATTATAGACTTCTCATGGCTTATGACAATGATGATTTTTGGGATGCTTTAGAAGAGGAAAACTTTCATGAAGAAATATCTAAACTCAAAATCTGTTTAGAAGAAAAGAATATGATCATAGATACCTTGACATAACAACTTGCTGAAAAAGAAAAACACAATGAAAAACTAGAATGTGAAATTGTGGGTCTAAGAAAATATATTGAGAAAAAAAAATCTCTCAATCTTAGATTTACTAAAGGATCAAAAACTTTAAATGAAATCATCAAAGTTCAACATTCTCCTCTGATAAAGACAGGTCTTGGATATACTGAAGAAGCATCTCAATCACATAAGCCGTCAACCTCCACCAAAAGCTATCTTGATGTAGGAAAGACCAGTGAACAATATGATAATCGTCAGCAAAGGCATAAAGCTGATCATCAGGTAAATCATACTCAATTTTCTCCAAGGACGAATATCAATAGAAGCCACAACCAACCTCAGACAAAACATACTCAATTTTCTCCAAGGATGAATATCAATAGAAACTACAATCAACAGGTAAATGGATTCGATATTCGCAAAAAATTATTTAATGGGGAATGTTTTTCATGTCATAATTTTAGGAAAAAAGCTGCTCAATGTGTTGCTTACAAAACCATCATGACTAGAGAAGCATGAAATCAAAGGAATGTAACAAGGATCAAGAGAAGTTCCTATAATAACTCTTCTCCTCTTGAAAATGAAATAGAATGCTCAATCTGTAACAACTTTGGTCATGAAGAATCTGAATGCAGGAGAAAATTTCGGCAAACAACTCAAAAGGAGAAAACACCATTAAATCCCAAGATATGGAGAAGGAAAGAATCTCAAACAGAAATATATGGTATAGCCTTGTATGTAGAAGGACAAGAAAATCAGTGGTACATCGACAGTGGATGCTCCAAACACATGAGAAGTGACAAAAGGAATTTTCACTCATATAATGCCTTAGAAAGGGAAAAGAATGTCTCATTTGGAAATAACACTCCAGCTGTCATAAAAGGTAAAGGTTCTGTTTTTTTGAAAGAAAAGGTTAAAGCTAGAAATTTTATGCATGTAGATGGTTTAAAGCATAACCTGTTGAGTATCAGTCAAATGTGTGATCAAGGAAATGAAGTGGTGTTTCGGTCAAACAGATATGTTGTTCGTGAGCTTGATACAGGAGAGACCATGATCAAAGCTACAAGAACTCCAAGTAACGTATACATACTCAAAGGAGGACAACGACGGTGCTACCTAAGCAAAAATGATGAAAACTGGCTGTGGCATAGAAGATTGGGACATCTAAGCTTTTCTCAAATAAGAAAAGCATGCAGACTCAAGGCTATTTGTGATCTTCCAGATATCAGCGTCCCAAAAAATACAATATGAAAACCATGTCAAATCGGTAAGCAAACCAGAGTTCACTTCATGGAAAAAGAAGGGTCAGCTAGTAAGCCTCTTGAACATGTCCATACTAATTTATGTGGACCAACAAAGAAAAAGTCACCTCATGGAGAAAAATACTTTATTTTGTTCATTGATGATTTTTCTAGAATGTGTTGGATAGGTCTTCTAAAGCATAAAGATGAAGCATTTGAAAAGTTCCAAGCCTTCAAAGCTTTGGTTGAAAATGAATTAGATTAAAAAATCAAATGCCTCAGATCTGATCGAAGAGGGGAATTTATATCGGATGAATTATTTGACTTTTGTGAACAACATGGAATAAAAAGGCAATTCTCCACCGCAAGAACTCCTCAGCAAAATGGTGTGGTAGAAAGGATGAATATAACAATTCAACAAATGGCTCGAGCTATGCTAGATGAATCTGGAACTCCTGCAACCTTCTCGGGTGAAGCTGCATTCTCTGCCGTGACTTTTTTCAACAAAACAAATGTTCAGGTAAATAGCACTCAAACTCCACATGAACTTTGGTATGGTAAGACTCCTACTGTAAAACACTTTAAATTTTTTGGAAGAAAATGTTTTATCAAAAGGACTGATGAAAAACTTGGTAAGTTTGAACCCAGAGCAGATGAAGGTATTCTTCTAGAAGTAAAGGATATAAATGTTGTAATAAAAGACTGGAAAATTGTTGAAAGCATTGATGTTGTAGTTGATGAAGCATGCAAAAATAAAAAACAGATAAAATCAACAGAATATTATGACAAGGAGGAAGATGGGGATTACTTTCCCACATCAAATCAAAATTATATTGAAGAAGAAACCAATGAAGCACCAGAAGAAGATATAATGGTAGAAGAAAAGACTCCATCCAGGTATGTTCAGAAAAATCATCCAGAAACTCAAATTTTAGGGGAAAAGGAGGTAGGTGTATAGACAAGAAGAACTATTACAGGGACCTCAAGCTATCTAGCATTACTATCCTCCACCGAACCTCAAAATGAAAATGAAGCATGCAAAGATGAATGTTGGGTCAAGGCCATGGATGAAGAACTTGAGAAAATTGTAAATAATGATACTTGGGAATTAGTTCCTAGACCTCATGATAAAAATATTATAGGAA
The DNA here is from genome assembly GCA_000404065.3 of Pinus taeda. Lineage (NCBI taxonomy): Eukaryota > Viridiplantae > Streptophyta > Pinopsida > Pinales > Pinaceae > Pinus > Pinus taeda. The sequence continues at coordinate 101,839 of APFE031365486.1, forward strand.
CTAAATGGATATTCAAGAACAAGCTGAATGAAAATGGAGAAGTCATTAGAAATAAGGGCAGACTTGTTTGTAAAGGGTATGCTCAACAAGAAGGTATATATTTTGAAGAAACTTTTGCACCTTTTGCCAGACTTGAAGCCATAAGGATGTTTCTTTCTCTTTCCAGCTTTCAGAAATTCAAAGTATACCAAATGGATGTAAAATAAGCCTTCATTAATGGAGATTTAGAAGAAGAAGTTTATATTGAACAACCAAAAGGATTCATTCTTGGAAATGATGCAAAACTTGTATGCAGACTCAAAAAAGTTCTTTATGGTTTGAAACAGGCTCCAAGGGCTTGGTATTACCGCCTTGACAAATATCTACACCAAAAAGGTTTTACAAAAGGTTCTACAGATAGCAATCTATATACAAAGATTGAAATTGATAAATTGCTAATTATTATTGTTTATGTTGATGATATCATTTTTGGTAGCAATGAAGAATCCATGAGTCATAATTTTGCTTCAGTAATGCAACAAGAATTTGAAATGTCATTGCTTGGTGAACTTACCTATTTTCTTGGTCTACAAGTTCAACCAACTAAAGATGGTATTTTTCTTTCACAAAACAAATATCTCAAACAGATCTTGAAAATGTACGGAATGGAAGATTCTAAACCTGTATGTACCCCAATGGTAACAAGATGCAGTCTTAGCTCAAATGATGAATCAACAACAATACATCAACCAAATTACAAATCCATGATTGGCAGTCTGCTTTATCTAACAGTTACCTATTGACATCATGTATGCAGTAGGAATAGTTGGAAGATTCCAAGAATATCCAAAGGAATCACACCTTCAGGCAGTCAAAAGGATTTTCAAATATCTTCAAGGAACTCAGGACTTTGGACTATGGTATCCTAGCGTTGCATATCTTAATCTTAATGCATATATAGATGTAGATTGGACAAGAAGTGTTGATGATAGAAAAAACACTAGTGGTGGTGCATTCTATATGTGTTCCAGGTTAGTGTCTTGGTTCAACAAGAAACAAAGTTCAATTGCTTTATCTACAGCTGAAGTAGAATATGTGGCTGCTACATCTTGCTGCACACAACTACTTTGGATGATGCAAACTTTGCAAGACAGTCTAAAAATTCATGAAACGTGGTCTCTGGAGGAAGAAAGAAGGTCGTAGCCTTCTGTAGGTCAGTGCCTACATACTAGTAAACATATTGGCTAGTACAAGAGCTAGGGGGTTGCAGCTCCCTTCCAATAGAAGCTGGAAAATGAGAGAAGGTTGTAGCCTTCTGCAGGTGGGTTCTTGCGTACTGGTATGGGTTTGCACCAGTACAAGATTGTAAACATATTTTCTTATTATTAAAAGAAGACAAAGACGACATCATTAGGTGGTTTTTTACCCACATTGTTTCCACCTTAAATCTTGGTGTTCATGTGTGTTTCTTATGTGTGATGCTTTATTCTACTTTTACTGCACTATCTAATAAGTTACTGATGTACTGGTTTAATATCAACACATGATAAATTGTCTAAATCACAAGATCTCTAGATATACACTGGTTTCTTTAATCACAATTACATGTACATATTAGTTCACTTCACTAAAGTAGTGTATATAAATATGTTTGGGAAATAAAATTATTGATCTGATAATACTGATTCACCCCCCTCTCAGTATTATTTCCAACACCTCAGTCTATCCATCAGTCCGAGGATGATAAGTTGAACTGAAACTCAGTTTAGTACCAAGTTTCTTCCACAAGGTCCTCTAGAAATGACCAACAAATTTGGTGTCTTTGTCTGAAACAATGCTTTTAGGTAACCCATACAATCTTACAATCTCCTTAAAAAACAAATTAGTAATGTAAGTAGCGTCACCAATTTTATAACATGGACTAAAATGTGCCATTTTAGAAAATCTTTCAACCACAACATATATTGAATCATTTCCTCTTTGAGTTTTTGGTAAACCCAAAACAAAATCCATACTTACCATATCCCAAGGTATATCTGGAATAGGTAATGGAACATACAAACCTGTGTTTTGGCTCCTTCCCTTTACATACTGATAGACTTTACAATTTTTCACATACTTCTCCACTTCAGATCTCATCTTCGGCCAGAAATAAAACCAATTCAACTGTTCATAAGTCTTGTCTGCACCAAAATGTCCTCCAAGTCCACCACTATGTTGCTCCTTGATTAAATTTTCTCTCATAGAACAATTTGGTATGAATAGCTGATTTCATTTAAACAAAAATACTTCTTGAAAGAAAAAATCCAGCCACTTATTTCTGTCTAACAAAATAGGATTTTTACAAGCTTCAAATGCCTCTTTAAAATCTAAATCTTTCTCATACAATTCTTTAAGAATATCAAAACCCAACACTTGAATTTGACTTTCCTGAACTAGAATACTTTTTCTGCTTAAGGCATCTGCTACTTTGTTTGATTGGCCATTTATATGCTTCAATACAAAATTGAAACTTTGAAGATATTCTACCCATTTTGCATGTTTCTGACTAAGCTTTGGTTGTTGCATAATGTATTGCAATGCATGATATTCTGAATAAAGTATAAACTCCTTAGACATCAAATAACGTCTCCACTTTTTTAATGACTGTACAACTACATACAATTCCTTATCATAAGAAGAATATTTCTTCTTTGACTCATTTAGTTTTTCACTGAAATAAGCTACAGGTCTATCCTCCTAACTTAAAACATCGCCAATAGCTTCTCCACTAGCATCACATTTCACTTGAAAAGGTTTATTAAAATCAGGAAAAATTAAAATGGGTTTCTCAGTGATATTCGTTTTCAACAATTGAAAGTTCTTTTCTACTTCAACAGGCCATTTAAATGGCTATTTTATCCTTCTTGATAGTGTCAATAATAGAAGCATTGATCTTACTAAAATTCCTTATGAATTTTCTATAAATACTAGCAAGATCATGAAAACTTCTTCCCTCAAAAACACTTTTCGGTGAAGGCCACTCTATGATTGCCTTCATCTTCTCTGGATCCATCTTTAATCCATCAGCAGAAACAACAAAGCCCAAATATACCAACTCTTCCTTCATGAATGAACATTTCTTTAGATTTAGCAGTAACTTTTCTTGTTGCAACTTCTGTAAGACATAACTCGTATGCCTCATATGTTCCTCTTTAGATCTACTGTAAACTAGTATATCATCTAGATATACTATTACAAATTTACCAATAAATTCTTTCAACAATTCATAAGCCTCATAAATGTACGAGGAGCGTTTGATAACCCAAAAGGCATTACCATCCATTCATACAATCCTTCATTTGTTTTAAAAGTAGTTTTCCGTTCATGACCTTCTCTAATCCTTATTTGATGACAACCATTTTTTAAATCCAGCTTTGTAAAATATCTTGCTCCACTTTAACAATCCATTAAATCTTCAATTCTAGGTAAAGGAAATCTGTACCTGATTGTTATTTTGTTGATTTCTCTTGAATCGGTGCACATTCTCCAGCCTCCATCTTTCTTTGGACTCAAAACTGTTGGCCTTGCATAAGGACTCAAACTCTCTCTAATCAATCCTTTATCTAACAATTCCTGAACCTGTTTTATGATTTCTTCATTTTCTGTGGGAGTCATCCTGTAAGATGCTTTATTTGGTAGATTTGCCCTTGGAATCAAATCTATATGATGTCTGATTTTTCTAATAGGTGGTAACTCATTAGGAAAATCATCTACAATGATATCACAATAATTCTCCAACATCTCTTGAATTTCTATTTGCAAATCAGAAATTTTAGTGGAAGTAATTATTACCTTGGGTTTGCAAATGAATGCAAAATTTACCTCATCCTCTTCAATCGACTGCAAGTATTCTTTTCCACTTAGTAATAGAGTCTTTGGATCAGATTTCCTTGATGCATCATATTCTTCCATAGGCAACAATGTATGATTAATACCATCTTTACCAAATTTGTATGTGTTCTTTTTCCCACCATGCATAGCTCCTCTTTCATACTGCCAAGGCCTTCCCAACAATATGTGACACACATCCACAGGTATCACATCACACAGAATTTTGTCTTTGTATCTGCCCAACTGCAACGACACTTTACACTGTTCATTCACTAACAACTGATGTTCTTTTTGAAGCTATGACACCTTATAAGGTGTTGGATGTTTCTTTGTCTTTAATTTCAACTTCTCCACCACTTCTGTAGAGACCAAATTATCGGTACTTCCACTATCAATTATCATTTGACATCATTTTCCTTGAACCTTTCACATAGTCTTGAACAAAGTATTTCTCTGTGCTGGTTCAAAAACTTCCTTTGCTGGCTTTAAACAAACTTTGTTAACTACCAAAGATTCACCTTTCTCTGGTACATTTTCTTCTTCTAGCACCTTTACTGTTTCTTCTTCGGTCTGAGCAAAAATTACATTTCTCTGATTTTTTCTTGCATTTTCTAAGCACTCATAGGCTTTGTGTCCCAGCTTATTACTGTTGACATTATACATGTATTGTCCTTGATGACAACTCACTCAGATGAAAGATCACAGTATAGCAGGTTAATAGCAAAGAATTACAGATCAGTGTTCTCAGAATGAAGAAAGAGAGGTATACGTAGGTTCACCATTGACCAAGATGCATATACATGTAGGTTCACTATATACAAGTCGCGTGTACGTACACACACACTTTCACAGAAGGAAAAGCGCGTATACCTTGGGAAACTAAATTTTTGGTTCGAAGTATTTGGTCCATGGTATTTTGATCCATGGTATTGATCTAAGGTATCTGGTCCAAGGTATTGACCCTAGGTATTTGGTCCACAAGGTATTGGTCCTAAGTGGTTTTGGTCCATGGTATTGAGAAGGGCCTAAAACTATAAAAGGAGGAGAAGATCATTAGGCTAAGGTGTGAAAGTATCGAATATATGATGAAGTGTGAGATCTAATATGCAGGTTATTGGCTTATGGTGCTGTGCTTGATCTGAACCAAGGATGAACCTTAGCGTTTAATGAAGGATAAGATCTAATGATGTATCGAGATCTTAAGGCTTGAAATGAATTATCTTTATGTGATCATGTATCTGAATAACTAGCGCATGTTGTAGTCTGTAAATGTGATGATATGGGTATGGCTGAAGCCTGGAATAGTTGTAATGTTTAAATCATCATTTACATATTTGTACGTAGGTTCACTTTAGAAAAGGAGCGTATACACGTTGGTTCTGCATATCAAATCAGCGTATACATCATAAATTTGATTTGCAGATCTATACGCGGGTTTGCTTTGGTGAAAGCGTGTACACACGTAGATGTATTTAATGATTGAATTGTAGTTATAATGTTGTTGATGGATCTAGTCTGAAAATTTATGAAATGTGGTCCCTGGAGGAAGAAAGAAGGTCGTAGCCTTCTTTAGGTCGGCACCTACGTACTAGTGAACATATCAGCCAGTACACGAGCTAGGGGGGTTGTAGCTCCCTTCTAGTAGAAGCTGGAGAATGAGAGAAGGTTGTAGCCTTTTGCAGGTTGAAGCCTGCGTATTGGTATAAGTCTGCACCAGTACAAAAATTGTAAACAGATTTTCTTATTATTAAAAGAAGACAAAGACGATAACAGCAGGTGTTTTTCACCCACATTGGGTTTCCACCTTATAACTTGGTGTTCATGTGTTTTTCTTATGTGTGATGCTTTATTCTGCTTTTACTACACTGTCTAATGAATTCCTAATATACTGGTTAAAGTTCAATGCATGATAATTTGGGTAAATCAAAAGATCTCTACATATATGATGGTTGCCTTAAGTACAATTGCGTATACACGTTAGTTCACTTAGCTAAAGTAGCGTATAAAATCGGTTTTGAAAATTGAATTGTTGATCTGATAATATTGATTCACCCCCCCTCTCAGTATTATTTCCAACAATTGGTATCAGAGCAGGTCCTTCAGAAGAAGCTTGATCACTTGAAGGAATATCCATCATCATGAGTAATCAAGAAAGTGGGGGATCCATCAGACTGCCAATCTTTGATGGGAGCAATTTTGTTTATTGGAAGATAAGAACCACAACCTATTTTCCATCACTTGGAACATATGTCTAGGAAATTGTGGAAGGAAGATATACATTTCCATCAGCAATTCCTATAGATATGGCAGGTAAAAAGCAATATGAAACCAATGCTAAGGCTGTCAATACATTATTGGGAAGTCTGTCACAATCAGAGTTTGTCAAAGTTATGCAGCTAAAATCAACCAAAGAAATATGGGACAAAATCGTTCTAAGCTACAAAGGAGACTCTCAGGTAAAACGTGCTAAACTACAAACTCTCATAATTCAATATGAAACTCTTAAGATGCACAATGATGAAAGTATAGCTAGTTACTTCTTATGTATAGATGAGGATTTTAATTGCATGAAGAATCTAGGTGAAGAGATAAAGGAAGTTACCTTAGTTGAGAAAGTTTTAAGATCAATGTTTGCTAAATTTGAATCAAAAGTATCTGCCATAGAAGAAAAATAGGATTTACAGACCATTACTATGACACAACTTCATGGAGTCTTAACTGCCTTTGAGATGAGAAAGGAGGCCCATCAGATATGAGAGAAGCCGCATTTAAAGCTTCAGCAGAAGGAAAAGAATAACTCAATGAATCAGGACATATTTCAGAACAAGAAGATGAAGTAAACTTTGTCAAGAAGCTTCAATGGGGTTCCAGAAGATTCAGAGGTAAACTACCTTTCAAATGTTTTGCCTGTGGTAGAGTCGGTCATTATGCTACCAAATGTTCTCATAAAGATAAATATGATAAAGGGAAGGAATCTGCAAAATGGAATAGAAAACAAAGTGTAAGTAAAAAGAGATACTATACTCATGAAGATAGCGATGGTTTATCAAATAGTGATGAAGATGAAAATAGCAATGACTATAGACTTCTGATGGCTTATGAAGATGATAATTTTTGGGATGCTTTAGATGAACATGAACTTTATGAATAAATCTCTAAACTCAAAATCTGTTTAGAAGAAAAGAATATGATTATAGATACCTTGACATACCAACTTGCTGAAAGAGAAAAACACAATGAAAACTAGAATGTGAAATTGTGGGTCTAAGAAAGGATCTTGAGAAAAAAAAAGCTCTCAATCTTAGATTTTCTTGCTGAAAGAGAAAAACACAATGAAAACTAGAATGTGAAATTGTGGGTCTAAGAAAGGATCTTGAGAAAACAAAAGCTCTCAATCTTAGATTTGCTTGCTGAAAGAGAAAAACACAATGAAAACTAGAATGTGAAATTGTGGGTCTAAGAAAGGATATTGAGAAAACAAAAGCTCTCAATCTTAGATTTGCTAAAGGATCAGAAACCTTAAATGAAATTATCAAAGTGCAACATTCTCCTTTGATAAAGAGAGGTCTTGGATATACTGAAGAAGCATCTCAATCACAAAAGCCATCAACCTCCACTAAAAGCTATCTTGATGCAGCAAAGAGCAGTGAACAGTTTGACAATCATCAACAAAGGCATAAAGCAAATCACCAGGTAAATCAGGCTCAATTTACTTCAAGGATGAACAGAAGCGACAACCAACCTCAGGTAAATCATACTCAGTTTGCTTCAAAGATGAATATCAATAGAAACTACAATCGCAGGAACTTCTTTAATGGTCAATGTTTTTCATGTCATAACTTTGGACACAAAGCTGCTCAATGTGTTGCTTACAAGACCATCATGACTAGAGAAGCACAAAATCAAAGGAATGTGACAGGGATCAAGAAAATTTCCAACAATAACTTTTCTCTTCTTGAAAATGAAATAGAATGCTCAATCTGTAACAACTTCGGCCATGAAGAATCTGAATGCAGGAGTAAATTTCGACAAATATCTCAAAAGGCACAAACTCCATTAAAACCCAAAATATGGAGAAAGAAAGAACCACAAACAGAAAGATGTGGTATAGCCTTGTATGCAGAAGGACAAGAAAATCAGTGGTACATCGACAGTGGATGCTCAAAACACATGACAGGTGACAAAGAAAAACTTCACTCATATAATGCCTTAGAAAAGGAAAACAATGTCTCATTTGGAAACGACACTCCTGTTGTCATAAAAGGTAAAGGCTCTGTTTTCTTAAAATAAAAGGTTAAATCTAGGAATGTTATGTATGTTGATGGTCTAAAGCATAACCTGTTGAGTGTCAGTCAAATGTGTGATCAAGGAAATGAAGTAGTATTTCGATCAAACAGATGTGTTGTTCGTGATCTTGATACAGGAGAAACCATGATCAAAGGCACAAGAACTCCAAACAACTTATACATACTCAAGGGAGGACAACAACAGTGTTATCTAAGCAAAAATGATGAACATTGGCTATGACACAAAAGATTGGGGCATCTAAGCTTTTCTCAAATAAGAAAAGCATGCAGATTCCAGGATGTTCATGATCTTCCTGGCATTAGCATTCCTGAAAATACAATATGCAATTCATGTCAATTCAGTAAGCAAACCACATCGCACTTCCTTGAGAAGGAAGGATCAACTAGTAAGCCTCTTGAACTTGTTCATACTGATTTATGTGGACCATCAAGGAAAAAGTCACCTCATGGAGAAGAATACTTTATATTGTTCATTGATGATTTTTCCAGAATGTGTTGGATAGGACTTCTAAAGCATAAAGATGAAGCATTTGAAAAATTCAAAGCCTTCAAAGCTTCGGTTGAAAATGAATCAGATCGCAAAATCAAATGCCTTAGATCTGATCGAGGAGGGAAATTTACCTCGGATGAGTTCTTTGACTCTTGTGAACAACATGGAATAAAAAGGTAGTTATCCACCGCAAGGACTCCTCAACAAAATGGAGTGGTAGAAAGAATGAACAGAACTGTTCAACAAATGGCTCGAGCTATGCTAGATGAATCTGGAACTCCTGCAACCTTCTGGGGTGAAGCTGCATTCACCGCCGTCACTATTCTCAACCAAGCAAATGTTCAGTAAACAACACTAAAACTCCACATGAACTTTGGTATGGTAAGACTCCTACTGTAAAATACTTCAAAGTTTTTGGAAGCAAATGCTACATCAAAAGGACTGAGGAAAAACTTGGTAAGTTTGAACCCAGAGAAGATGAAGGTATTCTTCTTGGTTACTCTTCCCGAAGTAAAGGATATAAATGTTATAATAAAAGACTTGGGAAAATTATTGAAAGTATTGATGTTGTGGTTGATGAAGCATGCAACAATCCAAAACAGATAAAAACCGAAGATTATGAAGAAGATGAGGATTATCTTCCCACATCAAATCACACTAATTTTGAAGAAGAAACCAATGAAGCACCAGGAGAAGAGATAACGGTAGAAGAAAAGACTCTGTCCAGGTATGTTCAGAAAAATCATCCAGAAACTCAAATTTTAGGGCAGAAAGAGGCAGATGTGCAAACAAGAAGAACTATTACAGAAGCTTCAAGCTATTTAGCATTACTATCTTCCACCAAACCTCAAAATGTAAATGAAGCATGCAAAGATGAATGTTGGGTGAAGGCCATGAATGAAGAACTTGAGCAAATTGAAAAGAATAATACTTGGGAATTAGTTCCTAGACCTCATGATAAGAATATCATAGGAACTAAATGGATATTCAAAAACAAGCTGAATGAAAATGGAGAAGTTATTAGAAACAAGGCCAAAATTGTTTGTAAAGGATATGCTCAACAAGAAGGCATAGATTTTGAAGAAACTGTTGAGGGATTTTCTCCCCTAGGGCTTTTGGGTGGAAACCCTAGCATAATGAAAGTTGTCTAAAAGAGAAACACACATTCACACAACCATTATGCTATGATAAGCAAATTCTATAGTAAGAGGGGTGTACCTCAGGTCCTATGTTCAAGAAGTTCCTCAAGGGTCCAAACCCTTCTTCAAGTCCCTTCGCTCCTTTGTCATGTAAAACAACCAATTCCAAAGAATACAATAGTATATGGACAAAGACTTATAAAGAAATCATCTTCATGTTATAAAAGAAGGTAGTTAGTTATGAACTTTAAACAACCATTCACATATGAATTCAAACATGAACATCATAAACATAAAGAATAAGCATATCGGGAACCAAGATGTGTTTCTTTATTATAGACAAATAGAATGTACAAAAGGAGTAATATCACCTGAGTAACTTTTCGCAGGCTCCAAGCAAAGCTTCCTTCGTGATCCGTCCAGCCTCAAGCCTTTAGCATATCTCCTTCCAAGACTCACTCCATGATGCCATAAGTAGTGGATGAACATCAACACACAAGGAAACAAGGGTTTCTTGTATAAATGGGGGAAGTTCAGAAGGCACAAGGGTCTTCAGACCTAGTCAGGGGAAAAATTTCAGTATAATAACCTTTCTCTCTCTTCTCTCCTTCCTTTAGGCCTTCCCTTTGAGGTCTTTTTATACCTCTCCCAAAGTAGTTTTTTAGTTGGGAGTTGGTTGGGAACAGTTGGGCCACGGGCACTAACAGGTGATCAGCAGGTAAAACCCGCGATCTCCACACGAAAATAAGGAGTTTTATATTTTTTTAAGTGTTTTAATACATATACGCGGGTTGGGTATATGCCTACCCGCGTATACACACGTTTAACTTAGGGCAATGTCGCGTACAAGGAATAAAACACTGTTTTTTAAATTTGAGACCAGGTCTGGAAGGAGGGGTTGCCCTAGGCCATGAGTGCAGCATCACAAACCATAATAGTGAGGTTTGGAGCTATAACAGAAACTTTTGCACCTGTTGCTAGATTTGAAGCCATAATAATGTTTCATGCTCTTTCTAGTTTTCAGAAATTCAAAGTATACCAAATGGATATAAAATATGCCTTTCTTAATGGAGACTTAGAAGAAGAAGTCTATATTGAGCAACTAGAAGGATTCATTCTTGGAAATGATGCAAAAATTGTATGCAGACTCAGAAAGGCTCTTTATGGTCTAAAACAAGCTCCAAGGGCCTGGTATTACTGTCTTGACAAATATCTCCACCAACAAGGTTTTTCAAAGGGATCAACTAATAACAATCTATATACAAAGATTGACAATAATAAATTGCTAATAATTGTTGTTTATGTTGATGATATCATTTTTGGTAGCAATGAAGAATCCATAAGTCGGAATTTTGCTTCAGTAATGCAACAAGAATTTGAAATGTCCCTTCTTGGTGAGCTTACATATTTTCTTAGTCTACAAGTTCAACAACATAAAGATGGTATTTTTCTGTCACAAACCAAATATCTCAAACAGATCTTGAAAAAGTACGACATGGAAGACTCTAAGCCAGTATGTACCTCAATGGTAACAGGATGCAGTCTCAGCTCAAATGATGAATCAACAGCAGAACATAAACCAACTTACATATCCATGATTGGCAGTCTGCTTTATCTAACAGGGACCTGACCTGACATCATGCATGCAGTAGGAATAATTGGAAGATTCCAAGCAAATCCAAATGAATCACAAATTCAGGCAGTGAAAAGGATTTTCAAATATATTCAAGGAACACAGAAATTTGGTTTATGGTATCTTAGAGATACAAATCTTACACTTCATGCATATATAAATGCAGATTGGGCAGGAAGTATTGATGACATAAAAAGCACTAGTGGTGGTGCATTCTATATGGGTTCCAGGTTAGTGTCTTGGTTCAGCAAGAAACAAAGTTCAATTGCATTATCTATAGCTGAAGCAGAATATGTGGCAGCTGCATCTTGCTACACACAACTACTTTGGATGATGCAAACCTTGCAAGACATTTAGATCACATGTACTCCACCCATCTCTATTTTATGTGATAATACAAGTGCCATCATTTTTTCAAAGAATCAAGTCATGCACTCCAAGACCAAGCACATACCCATCAAATATCATTTTCTATGTGAACAAGTGCTTGAACAAAAGGTCAAATTGGAGTATGTTCGCTCCAAAGAATAGGTTGCTGATATATTCACCAAACCACTGCCCAAAGAGACATTTGAATATCTCAGACAGAAGCTGGGAGTAGTTGCTGCATCATACTACTGTTAAAATCCATTTTTTTGAGAAAGGTTGGTATATGCGAGTTTCGTGAAGTGTAGTCGCGTATATATGCTGGTTTTTGTGGGTATAGTCGTGTATATGTTGGTTTGAGGAAAAGATGTGGGCCAGACTCAAGAGAAAGAGGTTTGATATGGTTCAGTGAATTATCTGCTCTATTTGATGATGATTACAATCTGCTAATGACATGTGGAAATATGTTGGGTGGTGATAACTTGATTGTATACCTGATTGATGATGATGCCTTGATAATTCTTCTGATATATGCAATGATCAGATCTGACAGTGAACATTTGGCACAGGTTTAGGGAGAGAATATGCTTCTAATAATGCATTGTTGGCATTATCTTAGAAGATCTTGGTACATATCCGCATAGTTGTTTTGATTCAAGTGATTTTTTTTTATGGACATATATAGGTTAATGGTCTGGATGCTGTTCACAGATGCTTATGGAGCAGATCATACATAGTGTATGATAGTTGTTGATGACTATCATGGTCTTGTTTAGATTTTTGGTCTCCATTATAAATATCATGTATATCATTCAATGTAAAGGTCATATCAAGACCCATGATGTAATAAATTGTCTCTGTTTGTTGTAGTCTTATTGATGGGTCCTTTTTGGTCATATGATGTAATTTGTACCCCCACTATGCATGGGAAGGATGATGTAATAACTACTATATTTCAGTCATGTATTGGTATATCCCCACTTGGTTGGGTGGATGATTCAACTTTGGTATATCCCCACTTGGTTGGGTGGATTATTCAACTTTGGTATATCCCCACTTGGTTGGGTGATGGATGTATGTATGAGTAATTGGTGATAAGAAGGTCATTGGTATAGAGTCATCTCTTTGCAGACTTTTCTTGTGCTCAGGGGGAGCATGGACTCGATCATGGGAGCTCAATCAGTACACTTTAGCATATTAGAGATTTCAGCATGTCCTCAGGGGGAGCATGACCCTTTGCCCTTGATGTCAAAAGGGGAGAGTGACTTGGTGTGGTTGTTGCCATCAAGTCCAAAGGGGGAGATTGTTGGCATTATGATACAGGTGTTCTCCTTGACGACAATTCACTCAGATGAAAGATCACAGTATAGTAGGTTAACAACAAAGAATTACAGATCAGTCTTCACAGAATGAAGAAAAAGAGTTATACGCAGGTTAACCATTGACCAAGATGGGTATACATGCAGGTTCACTGTATACAAGTCGCGTATACGTACACACACACTTTCACAGAAGGAAAAGCGCATATACCTTGGGAAACTAAAATTTTGGTCCGAAGTATTTGGTCCATGGTATTGATCCAAGGTATCTGGTCCAAGGTATTGACCCTAGGTATTTGGTCCAAGGTATTGGTCCTAAGTGGTTTTGGTCCATGGTATTGAGAAAGGCCTAAAACTATAAAAGGAGGAGAAGATCATTAGGCCAAGGTGTGCAAGTATTGAATATCTGATGAAGTGTGAGATCTAATATGCAGGTTATTAGCTAATGGTTTTGTGCTTGATCTGAACCAAGGATGAACCTTAGCGTTTGATGAAGGATAAGATCTAATGATGTATCGAGATCTTAAGGCTTGAAATGAATCATCTTTATGTGATCATGTATCTGAATAACTGGCGCATGTTGTAGTCTGTAAATGTGATGATCTGGGTATGACTGAAATCTGGAATAGTTGTAATGTTTAAATCATCATTTACAGATTTATACGCAGGTTCACTTTAGAAAAGGAGCGTATACATGCTGGTTTTGCATATCAGATCAGCGTATACATCATAAATTTGATTTGTAGATCTGTACGTGGGTTCGCTTTGGTAAAAGTGCGTACACACGCAGATGTATTTAATGATTGAATTACAGTTATAATGTTGTTGATGGATCTAGTCTGAAAATTTATGAAACGTGGTCCCTGGAGGAAGAAAGAAGGTCATAGCCTTCTGTAGTCGGCACCTACGTACTAGTAAACATATCGGCTAGTACAAGAGCTAGGGGGTTATAGCTCCCTTCCAGTAGAAGCTGGAGAACGAGAGAAGGTTGTAGCCTTCTGCAGGTAGAAGCCTGCGTACTGGTATAAGTCTACAGCAGCAGGTGGTTTTCACCCACATTGGGTTTCCACCTTATATCTTGGTGTTCATGTGTGTTGCTTATGTGTGATGCTTTATTTTGCTTTTACTACACTGTCTAATGAATTCCTGACATACTAGTTAAAGTGCAATGCATGATAATTTGGGTAAATCAAAAGGTCTCTGCATATATGCTAGTTACCTTAAGTACAATTGCGTATACATGCTAGTTCACTTAGCTGAAGTAGCATATACAAATCAGTTTTGAAAATTGAATTATTGATCTGATAATACTGATTCACCCCCCCTCTCAGTATTATTTCCAACAATTACATTTGTAACATATGATTTCTCTTCCTCTTCCTCTGAAAAAGTTCCTTCTGCCACTTGCATCACCTTCTGTGGGTGTATGCTGACTCGAGCTGCTGCTAGCTCCATCTCTAGGTGCTGTAGATCTTCCTCTACCACCTTGACTTCCTCTTCCTCAGAAAGTACCCCTGTTTTTGGTAGATTGCTTCCTCATGAGTTTTTCTTCGGCCTTCAATACCATCTGATAAGCCTCTTCTACTGTTTTAGGAGACAACACACTTATCTCATCTTGGATCTCCATTATGAGACCATCTATATATCTTGCAATCTTCTCGTCTGTATCTTGAATTTGTCCAGCTCTTATGCTCACTTTTTAAAATTCCTCTGTGTATTCTTTCACTGTCAAAGACCTCTATTTAAGATTTTGCATCTATTTAAATAATGATTGTTGATAATCACTTGACAAAAACTTACCTCTCAACTTTGCCACCATCCTGGTCAAATTTTTAATTGGCTGCTTACCAAGTTTTTTTCTTTTTGCCTGCAATCCATGCCACCAAAGTGCTGCATGTCCTTTCAATTTTGTGACAACAAATTTCACTCCCTTTCCTTCTTCCATTTCTTCATAATCAAGGAATTTATCCATGTCATTAATCCAGTCTATCAACTCCTTAGGGTTTAAACCTCTTGTATAAATTGAACCCTCAAGTCTAGGTTTAGATGTGGATCCCAACGCTGATTTAAAGAATCTCATTTTAGGAGTAACTTCTGTAGGTTCCTCTTCTTTTGTAGCTTCAACTTCAGGCTCACTGACATCTCCATCTCTTTGATTTCCCATTTCCACTACCTCTAGTCTAGCTTGCATCTGTTGCATAGCTTCCAACACTTTAGCATTTGCAACTGGTATTCCTCTTCTTTGACCACCACCACATCTTCCTCCAACTCTGAAAGCCATGTTGGACTTCTTTCTCTGATCTTTGAGATCCTGATCAGTGTCAATAAGATGCTTTGATACCACTAATGGTGGGCTGGTTGTAGGTGTTAAGGATAATCTTTCAAAACCACAAACGATCTCTTTGAGTTCAGGTGGGACTTCTTCTTGGGTTTCCTTTGGAGTATCAATCATCAACCTCTAATTTTAGATATTATGTTAAAATAGCAGAACTGTTAACTTTACCTGAAATATGGCAAACTTTCACTTTTCCCATGGAATCGAAAGGAAATACAACTACGGTTCATAGCCTTCTCAGGTTGGAAATTTAAGTTAAACCACGTGCATATTATGGAGCGATATCCGTCTGATCTCGTCCCTTCTTAATGAACGGTTGTGATCGATCCAGAATTAAACTGGAAAAAAACACAGTTGATAAAATATAGCGTCTGAAATTTATATTAACTCTCGTGCATTTTTCGACGCGATCGCTATCGGATCTGACTCTTTCAAGCGGGCAGTCACGATTAACTGAGCTATTAACTCAGTTTTATAATTTATCGCGTCCATTTTTGGAATTAAAGTCCGCACTTGTTAGCACATGACCATCGTTAAATTTGTTGCCTATCGATCGGATGGTTAAAATCTTCTCTTGGGGTTCTCATGAATTTTGTCAGGGTTTTCTTCGTTCCGCCAAGAATTTGCACTTCCACCAAGTTAAACTATGTCTAAGTTATATTCAGGATATCACTAACTAAACTCTATGGTTTTGAAATACATCCCAATTAACTCAATACACAGTGAATGAAGATTTAAACGTGACAACACAAGATTATATAAAATCTAGTTTTAAAGGGACCAAACTAGAAATCAACAGAATTTAGAAATATTTCGAAGGAAATTAAAACCTCCAGGATTGACCATTCACGCACAGAATACACAGAGACACAAAGATTCCAAACTTTACAATCCAGTCCTCCACAGCCAAATCCACATTAATTCAAAACTTATATAAATACCTATACATACAACAACCAGATCCTAAATCAATGAATCGAATCTGCCTAATAATAGGTAATATCTAATCTGCATGATATTCTCCTCGAGAATCTCAACTAAGTCTAAACTACTTGAACTAATTACAAGATAACTCAATTCCCTGAATTCTAGCTCAAATCATATCTAGAAAGCTTTGTAAAGTGACAGCTAAAGGATCCAACTCTTTTGCTTGTAAACTTTTTTTGTATTTTTGGAATAAAATTTGAAGCCTTTTGTCTTCAAGCCTCATGCTCCTGCATCAGACTCATGAGGACAAAATTCTTCATGGGCTCCTATCCATGAGCTCTTCTACAGAACTACCCAACTTCTGTTGATCTGGATTTAAACAGGAACACAACAAATTACAGAGATAACCATAAACATAGAGATGCAATGGAAATAATACTTCATTTCATTAATGTAAAATACTGAAATATGCTTACAAACAGAATTGGAAATAAACCAGCTAGGGCAATGGTATCTGAGAAGAGATGTGGTGGCTACATGCCTTTGAACTATCTTACAATGAGGCTCGAAGGCCTATTTATTATTGAGAAACAATGGTAAACCCTTCACATCCCAAAACCTAACCCTAGAAGATGAAACGCCAAATTGTGGGCCCCGTTTGGGTAAATTGGTACATCAATTTCCCGGGGTCATAACTTTGGCATACGATCTCCATTTGACGCGTACAATACCTCGCCAGAAAGATCTATCCGAGCACTACCACTTTGCGAAGGGAAAATTGCCACAAGATTTCCCAAAAAACGTCAATTAGGGCCTCAAAACGGTTCCGGAAGTTTAGGACCCGAAAAACTGTTAAAAATAGTAAACTGTGCTACAATTTAGGAAACTAAAAAACCTGAAAGAGAAAATAGTGGGGGTCCAAATGGGATAGGTGGGTGGCCACCGAAATCCACCTGGATCATATGTAGCATGGCATCTATCATCCAGGTAGCATCAATAATTGGTTGATCTTTCCACTTGACCAAATACTAAAAATACTCCTGTCCTATTGTCCTTTTAAACACTTTCTTGTCTAAAATCTGTTTTGGCTATAATGCCTTTCCTGTAGGTAATTGTTTTACCCAATCAACATCTTGTTCTTCCTTGTCTTTTGCTGTATCATCTGCATTTCCACTTTCATACCTGTACAAATCAGCAACATTGAAAATTGGAGATACTCCCTTTTTGGAAATCTTTCCTTCCCCAGGTGTGCTAAAACCAAATATCCAACTTCAAAATTAACTTCTCTCTTCTTCAAATCTACTCTGCTCTTGTACTTTATGTTGCTATCCTGTACCTGCTATTTTACCTATTCATGTATTGGTTGAATCTCTTAAGCAAAGTCTTCTCCTTTAGCAGTTCTCATTTCAGCTTTTCCCAAGTATCTTAATTCATACAATCCTCTTGGGTGCATTCCATAAACTATATGGAATGGACTCTAACCTGTACTATTGTTAGGAGAATCATTATAAGCATATTCAACCTATGCCAAAATTTGATTCCATTGTTTTGGATGTTCACTTGCAAGACTTCTTAGAAGATTACCAAGCTTCTGTTTACAACCTCAGTCTGTCCATCAGTTTGAGGATGATAAGCTGAACTGAAACTCAGTTTAGTACCAAGTTTCTTCCACAAGGTCCCCCAGAAATGACCAAAAAATCTGGTATCTTTGTCTAAAACAATGTTCTTAGGTAACCCATGCAATCTTACAATCTCCTTAAAAAATAGATTAGCAATGTGAGTAGCATCACTGGTTTTATAACATGGAATAAAATGTGCCATTTTCGAAAACCTGTCAACCACAACATAAATTGAATCATTTCCTCTTTGAGTTTTTGGTAAACCCAAAACAAAATCCATACTTACCATATCCCAAGGTCTATCTGGAATAGGTAATGGTGTTGGAAATATACTTTAATTTATTCTTCAGATATTGATCATTAGTTTGTATGTCAGTACCATATAATAATGAGCAAGAACAGGAAAAACAGATAATCACACCAAAGAACACCAGATATAAGGTGGAAACCCAATCTGGGTGAAAACCACCTGCTGCAACATGTCTCTATCTTCTTTCAATTAGAAACTTCTTTTACAATGATTTTGTACTGGTGCAGTCCTTTGCCAGTACGTAGGCTGCAACCTACAAAGAGCTACAACCCTCTCTTGTTTTCCAGCTTCTCCTGGAAGGGAGCTACAACCCCCTTAGCTCTTGTACTAGCTAAGATACTAGTACGTAGGTGCTGACCTACAAAAGGCTACTACCTTCTCTTTCTTCCAGGGACCACGTTTCATAAATTTTGAAACTGGATCCAAAACATCAAGTACATGTGCATCACCCAATCTCCTTTAGACAATTAACTTCTCAGAATGTAGTAACCAGAAAATATCACCAGTAATCAGCGACCAATTTAAACCCAGATCTCTGCAGAAACAGGTAAAATACAGCTAAAATATATTTCAAGAAAAAGGTCCGCAACTTCACCCAAGGAAGCCTGTGGATATCCGCACTTCTGCCGTGAAGAGACTGTGTAGCTCCGCACCTACTTCGCCGATTCAACTGCACACCTCCGCACCTGTACCTTTTGCTGCGCTGCATTCCGCCGCACCTGCGCCTTCTGCTGCGCTGTGTTCCTCCGCACCTGCACCTTCTGCTGCGCTGCGTTCCTCCGCACCTGAGCTTTGGATCGCATGCGGACCTCTGTATAGAGCCAAATTCTCAGTCCTCCAATGTGCCACAGACTGTCAGATCCACAGATCTGAACATGCGCCAAAGAGATCACGACCTATCAATAGATCCGCCTTACAATTTACAGATTTCTCTTTTATCTAGATCTAGCTTTTCAAACCGATCACCCAAAATTTTAGATCTTAAGATATTCAATTTTCAAGTACTTAGCCAAATGATCTCATTTCCCTTTTATAGGCAAGCCCTTACTCAAACCATGGATCAAAACCATAGAAAACCAATACAAGGGATCCAAAACCTAGATTTAATATTTTAGATGCCAAAACCACGGACTAAAACCGTAGGATCAAAAACGTCGGACTAAATACCATGGACCAAACATAAGACACACGTTTTTCTCTGCATGAAAGTCCATGCATTTTGGGTTCGCACCTTTTGTGTGGGAGGTCTGCGAACGTATCCGCACTTTGTGAATGGCGTGCCTGCGGGTATGCACCTTTTGAATCGTGTACCTGCGAACCCCTTATTTTCTTCCATTCTAAGTAGGTTGATCATCAATCTTTGCTACTAGCCTGTTGCACTATGATCTGTCATCTGTATGAGAGGGTTGCCATCAAGTACAACATATGTACCATAATGCCAACAATCTTTCCCTTTGGACTTGATGGCAACAACAACCAATCACTCTCCCCCTTTGACATCAAGGGCAAAGGGGCGAACTACAATACTCCCCTGAGTACCTGCTGAAAACTCTGAACGAGCTCCCCCTTTGTATATGCTCTGTGCTGAAATGCTGTCTGCAAAAATATGTTCTACAAGAAAGAACATGACTCCATACATTATACATAACCTTCATATCATCAAGACTCATACATACATCCATCTCCCATCCAAGTGGGAATAAGATAGACAAAACTCATTCATCCCAGGCATAGTGGGGAAACCAAAATAGGCCGTTACATGACCTTGATATGAAAAGAAGTACATGACATAGAGACAAGAACAACTATCAGTAGAATCAACCTTCAGACCAACACACATTGATCCACTCCACCAGAAAACTCTTGAGAAATCAAAACAAGGACTTCTAAGATAATGCCAACAATGCATCATTAGAAGAATATATACTCCCCTTGAACCTGTGCCATTCGATCTTTGACCAATCCATAAACCAGCAAATGTACGTGTATACCCCATATGAAACTCGCGTACAACCAGATAAGATTCAACAACAAGATGATGCATCAACTACCCCCAGCTTTTGCCTGAGGTATTCAAACGTTTCCCTGGGAAGAGGTTTGGTGAGAATATCAACAACTTGTTCCTTAGAAGGAACATACTCCAATTTGACCTTTTGTTCCAACACTTGTTCCCAGAGAAAGTGATACTTGATCAGTACGTGCTTGGTCTTTGAATGCATGACTGGGTTCTTTGAAATGCTGATTGCACTTGTATTATCACATAGGATGGAGATAGGTGGTGTACAAGTGATTTGAAAATCCTGCAAGGTCTGCATCATCCAAAGAAGTTGAGTGCAGCAAGATGCAGTAGCCACATATTCCGCTTCAGCTGTAGATAGAGCAATTGAACTCTGTTTCTTGCTGAACCAAGCTACTAATCTGGAACCCATAAAGATTTGAGATTCTGGATGATTCTTTTGAACATACCTGGATGGAGTCTTCTCTTCTATCCTTGTCTGTTCCTCTGGTGCCTCTTCAGGTTCTTCTTCGTCTTTAGTCTGATTTGAAGGGTAGTATTCATCCTCTTCGATATTTTCATAATTTACTTGCCTAGGAATGTTTCCTTTTTCATCAACCACTACATCAATGCTGTCAACAATTCTTCCAAG
>APFE031365486.1:125254-148002 GCA_000404065.3 Pinus taeda
GTGAATCAGTATTATCAAATTCTTTTCAATATATCTTCCAGATTTATACTTTAATTTATTCTTCAGATATTGATCATTAGTTTGTATGTCAGTACCATATAATAATGAGCAAGAACAGGAAAAAAATATAATCACACCAAAGAACACCAGATATAAGGTGGAAACCCAATGTGGGTGAAAGTCACCTGCTGCAATATGTCTCTATCTTCTTTCAATTAGAAACTTCTTTTACAATGATTTTGTACTGGTGCAGTCCTTTGCCAGTACGCAGGCTACAACCTGTAGAGAGCTACAACCCTCTCTTGTTTTCCAGCTTCTCCTGGAAGGGAGCTACAACCCCCTTAGCTCTTGTACTAGTTAAGATACTAGTACGTAGGTGCTGGCCTACAAAAGGCTACTACCTTATCTTTCTTCCAAGGACCACGTTTCATAAATTTTCAATCTGGATCCAAAACATCAAGTACATGTGCATCACCCAATCTCCTTTAAACAATTAACTTCTCAGAATGCAGTAACCAGAAAATATCACCAGTAACCAGCCACCAATTTAAACCCAGATCTCTCCAGAAACAGGTAAAATACAGCTAAAATATATTTCAAGAAAAAGGTCTGCAACTTCACTGAAGGAAGCTTGTGGATATCCGCACTTCTGCCGTGAAGAGACTGCGCAACTCCGCACCTGCTCCGCTAATTCAACTGCGCACCTCCGCACCTGTACCTTTTGCTGCGTTGCGTTCCTCCGCACCTGCGCCTTCTGCTGCGCTACGTTCCTCCGCACCTGCGCCTTCTGCTGCGCTGCGTTCCTCCACACCTGAGCTTTGGATCGCCTACAGACCTCTATATAGAGCCAAATTCTCAGTCCCCCAATGTGCCACAGACTGTCAGATCCACAGTTCTGAACATGCGCCAAAGAGATCACGACCTATCAATAGATCCGCCTTACAATTTACATATTTCTCTTTTATCTAGATCTAGCTTTTCAAACCGATCACCCAAAATTTTAGATCTTAAGATATTCAATTTTCAAGTACTTAGCCAAATGATCTCCTTTCCTTTTTATAGGCAAGCCCTTACTCAAACCATGGATCAAAACCATAGAAAACCAATACAAGGGATCCAAAACCTAGGTTTAATATTTTAGATGCCAAAACCACGGACCAAAACCATAGGATCAAAAACGTTAGACTAAATACCATGGACCAAACATAAGACGCGCGTTTTTGTCTGCATGAAAGTCCGTGCATTTTGGGTTCGCACCTTTTGTGCGGGAGGTCTACGAACGTTTTCGCACTTTGTGAATGGCGTGCCTGCGGGTCTGCACCTTTTGAATCGTGTACCTGCGAACCCCTTATTTTCTTCCATTCTAAGTAGTCTGATCATCAATCTTTGCTATTGGCCTGTTGCACTATGATCTGTCATCTGTATGAGAGGGTTGCCATCAAGTACAACATATGTACCATAATGCCAACAAATGGAACATAAAAACTTGTGTTTTGGCTCCTTCCCTTTGAATACCGACAGACTTTACAATTTTTCACATACTTCTCCACTTCAGATCTCATCTTTGGCCAAAAATAAAACCAATTCAACTACTCATAAGTCTTGTTTGCACCAAAATGTCCTCGAAGTCCACCACTATGTTTCTCCTTGATTAAATTTTCTCTCATAGAACAATTTGGTATGCACAACTGATTTCTTTTAAACAACAATCCTTCTTGCAAGAAAAAAACCAGCCACTTACTTTTGTCTGACAAAATAGGATTTTTAAAAGCTTCAAATGCCTCCTTAAAATCTAAATCTTTCTCATACAATTCTTTAAGAAAATCAAAACCCAACACTTGAATTTGACTTTCCTGAACTAGAGTACTTTTTTTGCTTAAGGCATCTGCTACTTTGTTTGATTGGCCATTTATATCATTCAGTACAAAATTGAAACTTTGAAGATATTCTACCCATTTTGCATGTTTCTGACTAAGCTTTGGCTATTGCATAATGTATTGCAATGCATTATTGTCTGAATAAAGTATAAACTCCTTAGACATCAAATAATGTCTCCACTTTTTTAGTGACTGTACAACTGCATAAAATTTCTTATCATAAGAAGAATATTTCTTCTTTGACTCATTTATTTTTTCACTGAAATAAGCTACAGGTCTGTTCTCCTGACTTAAAACACCACCAATAGCTTCTCCACTAGCATCACATTTCACTTGAAAAGGTTTATTAAAATCAGGCAAAATTAAAATAGGTTTCTCAGTGATCTTCCTTTTCAACAACTGAAAGTTCTTTTCTGCTTCAACAGTCCATTTAAATGGTTGTTTATCCTTCTTGATAGTGTCAATAATAAAATCATTGATCTTACTAAAATTCCTTATGAATTTTCTATAAAAACTATTAAGACCATGAAAAATTCGTACCTCAAAAACACTTTTTAGTTAAGGTCACTCAACGATTGCCTTTATCTTCTCTAGATCCATCTTTAATCCATCAGCAGAAACAACAAAGCCCAAATATACTAACTCTTCCTTCATGAATGAACATTTCTTTAGATTTAGCAGTAACTTTTCTTGTTGCAGCTTCTGTAAGTCATAACTCAGATGTCTCATATGTTCCTCTTTAGATTTGTTGTAAACTAATATATCATCCAAATATACTATTACAAATTTACCAATAAATTCTTTTAACACTTTATTCATAAGCCTCATAAATGTACTAGGAGCATTTGATAACCCAAAAGGCATTACCATCCATTCATACAATCCTTCATTTGTTTTAAAAGTAGTTTTCCATTCATCACCTTCTCTAATCCTTATCTGATGATAAGCACTTTTTAAATCTAGCTTTGTAAAATATCTTGCTCCACTTAAACGATCCATCAAATCTTCAATTCTAGGTAAAGGAAATCTGTACCTGATTATTATTTTGTTGATTGCTCTTGAATCAATGCACATTCTCCATCCTCCATCTTTCTTTGGACTCAACAATGTTGGCATTGCACAAGGACCCAAACTCTCTCTAATCAGTCCTTTATCTAACAATTCCTGAACCTGTTTTCTGATTTCTTCGTTTTCTTTGGGAGTCATCCTGTAAGTTGCTTTATTTGGTAGATTTTCCCCTGGAATCAAATCTATATTATGACTGATTTTTCTAATGGGTGGTAACTCATTAGGAAAATCATCTACAATGACATCACAATAATTCTCCAACATCTCTTGAATTTCAATTGGCAAATCAGAAATTTTAGTGGAGGTAATTATTACCTTGGGTTTGCAAATGAATGCAAAATTGACCTCATCCTCTTTAATCTGCTGCAAGTATTCTTTTCCACTCAGTAATAGAGTCTTTGGATTAGATTTCCTTGATGCATCCTCTTCTTCCGTAGGCAGAAATGTATGATTAATACCATCTTTACCAAATTTGTATGTGTTCTTTTTCCCGTCATGCATAGCTCCTCTGTCATACTACCAAGGCCTTCGCAGTAATATGTGACACACATCCATAGGCATCACATCACACAGAATTTTGTCTTTATATCTGCCCAACTGCAACTCCACTTTACACTGTTCATTCACTAACAACTTATGTCCTTTTTGAAGCCATGACACCTTATAAGGTGTTGGATGTTTCTTTGTCTTTAATTTCAACTTCTCCACCACTTTTGTAGAGACCAAATTATCAGTACTGCCACTATCAATTATCATTTGACAACATTTTCCTTGAACCTTGCACACAATCCTGAACAAAGTCTTTCTCTGTGCTGGTTCAAAAACTTCCTTTGCTGGCTTTAACAAAACTTTGTTAACTACCAAAGGTTCACCTTTCTCTAGTACATTTTCTTCTTTTGACACCTTTACTGCTTCTTCTTCAGTCTGAGCAACAATTACATTTCTCTGATTTGTTCCTGCATTTACTGGGCACTCATAGGCTCTGTGTCCTAGCTTATTACATCTGTAACTTCTGATTTCTATTCCTCTGCCTCTGCCTCCTCTTCCTCTTAAAAAACTCCTTCTGCCACTTGCATCACCTTATGTGGGTGTATGCTGACTTGAGCTGCTGCTAGCTCCATCTCTATGTGTTGTAGATCTTCCTCTACCACCTTGACTTCCTCTTCCTAAAAAAGTACCCCTATTTCTAGCATATTTCTTCCTCATGAGTTTTTCTTCAGCCTTCAATACCATCTAATAAGCCTCTTCTACTATTTTAGGAGACAACACACTTATCTCATCTTGGATCTCCATTCTGAGACCATTTATATATCTTGCAACCTTCTTGTCTATATCTTGAATTTGTCCAGCTCTTATGATCACTTTATAAATTCACTGTCAAAGACCTCTGTCTAAGATTTTGCATCTATCTAAATAATGACTATTGATAATCACTTGGCAAAAACTTACCTCTCAACTTTGCCACCATCCCTGTCCAATTTTTAATTGGCTGCTTACCAAGTATTTTTCTTTCTGCCTGCACTCCATCCCACCAAAGTGTTGCATGTATTTTCAATTTTGTGACAACAAATTTCACTCTCTTTCCTTCTTCCATTTCTTCATAATCAAAGAATTTATCCATGTCATTAATACAGTCTATCAACTCCTCAGGGTTTAAACCTCCTGTATAAACTGAACCCTTAATTATGGGTTTAGATGTGGATCCCAACATTGATTTAAATAATCTCATTTCAGGAGTAGCTTCTGCAAGTTCCTCTTCTTCTGCAACTTCAACTTCAGGCTCACTGACATCTCCATCTCTTTGATTTCCCATTTCCACTACTTCTAGTCTAGCTTGCATATGTTGCATAGCTTCTAACACTTCAGCATTTTCAACTAGTCTTCCTCTTCTTCGACCACCACCATGTCTTCCTCCAACTTTGAAAGCCATGTTGGACTTCTTTCTCTGATCTTTGAGATCCTGATCAGTGTCAATAAGATGCTCTGATACCACTAATGGTGGGCTGGTTGCAGGTGTTAAGGATAATCATTCAAAACCAGAAACAATCTCTTCAAGTTCAGGTGAGACTTTTTCTCGGGTTTCCTTTGGAGTATCAGTCATCAACCTCTAATTTTAGATATTCTGCTAAAACAATAAAACTGGTAACTTTACCCAAAATATGGCAAACCTTCACTTTTCCCACGGAACCGAAAGGAAATACAACTGCAGTTCATAGCTTTCTCTGGTCCAAAATTTAAGTTAAAGCGCGTGCATATTCTGGATCGATATCCATCGGATCTCATCCCTTCTTAATGAACGGCTGTGATCGATCCATAATTCAACTGGATTAAACCACAACTGATAAAATATCGCGTCCGAAATTTATATTAACTCCCATGCATTTTTCGACGCGATCACCGTCGGATCTGAATCTTTCAAGTGGACGGTCACAATTAACTAAGCTATTAACTCAGTTTTGTAATTTATCGCATCTATTTTTGGAATTAACATCCACACTTGTTAGCATGCGATCACCGTTAGATCTGTTTCCTATCGATCGGATGGTTCAGATTTTCTGCTGAGGTTCTCACTAATTTTGTCGGGGTTTTCTTCGTTCTGCGAGAATTTGTACTTCTACCAAGCTAAACTATGTCTAAGTTATATTCAAGACATTGCTAACTAAACTCTATGGTTTTGAAATACATCCCAATTAACTCAATACACAGTGAATGAAGATTTAAACGCGACAATGCAAGATTATATAAAATCTAGTTTTAAAGGGACCAAACTGGAAATCAACAAAATTTAGAAATGTTTCGAAGAAATTAAAACCTTCGGGATTGACCATTCATGCGCATAATACACAGAGACACAAAGACTCCAAACTTTACAATCCAATCCTCCACAACCAAATCCCTTTACATTAATTCAAAACTTACATGAATACCTGTAAATACAACAACCAGATCCTAAATCAATGGATCGAATCTGCCTAATACTAGGTAATATCTAATTTGCATGATATTCTCGTCGAGAATCTCAACTAAGTCTAAACTACTTGAATTAATTACAAGATAACTCAAATCCTTGAATTCTAGCTCAAATCCTATCAAGAAAGCTTTGTGAACTGACAGCTAAAGGATCCCACTCTTTTGCTTGTAAATTTTTTTTGTATTTTGGAATAAAATTTGAAGCCTTTTGTCTTCAAGCCTCATGCTCTTGCATCATTAATCAACTTAAAGAAGTGAAGATTACTTTTTGAAGGAAAGAACTTAGGGTTATTGTGCCAGTAAACCCTGTTAAAGGAGCGCGCTATAATGAAGCTATTCGTGACTTTGTGGAGGATGATGATGATCTAGATCAGATATAGAATATCACAATGTGAGACGAAGATTGGATCAATCCTATGACCAATGGATGAATTGCGTGGGACGGGGATAGTTCCTGTACCTCAGACTCGGATGAAGAGCTCGAGCACTGGAAAAATCGGTTGCATGAAGTATCTATGCTCCAGTGCAATATGATGACCAAATCACTGTAGTGTGTCTTAAGTGAGGTAAGAAAGATTCTACATTATGATGGTTTCACTGATGTTGATCTGTTTATGGATGAGTTTCAAAGGGAATTTCCTGAAGAACATCTCTTCCAAGAGCTTGAATTGGCATTGCGTGCCACACCTGCCCATTGGTGGGGTACGCAAAGGGAGAACTTCATTGGTTGGAAGGAGTATAGAAGGATTATGAAATTAAGGTTTGATATGCTAATACTAGGATGACTGAGAAGTACAGTGGGAAGGATGATCCTCGCGAGCATTGACACGGTGGACTAGAGTGTGGAGAATGGAGCCACAAATAGAATGGGTGCACATATTTTGTCATACCTTAGATACAATCCCAATGAACCTATATTTGGAAACATAGATTCACCATGGGACAACTGAATGGGACATCTTAAGAGAGAGTTTTTTTTATTAACTTTCAGCTTTGAGGATGTGTTCAAATACATTGATGAAGCACTTCAGGAGATAAAAGCGCTATCTTCAGGATGCCTAAGGAATCGGTAAAATGGACTTAGCCATATTGGAGTACACAACTGTGTCATGCAATGGAATGTTATAATGTGACTACTAAAGAAGAGGAGGATGATCCAAGAAAAATCAACATTTCAGAAATTGAAGGTCATCACAAGGTTGAAGGACCTTAGAAAGAGAACACTGATGTAATAGAGCCACTGAAAACCCGACAAGTAAATATTGGATATGATACAAAGCCTAAGTTCGTGAAGATAGGCGACTATTGGGACGAAGATACAACCGATAAGGTGGCCGAACTACTATGCTAATACTAGGATCTATTCCCAACAAAGTTCTAGGATCTGAAGGGTATAGTAGGAGATTTGGGCATAATGAAAATTACATTGAAACCTGATGTAAAGACCATAAAGCAGAGACCTTATCAGCTCAATCCGAAGTATAAAGAAAAGGTACGCAAAGAGCTTGATAAGATGTTGGAGGCCAGAATCATTGAGCTAGTAGAAGAATCTGATTGGGTGAGTCCAATGGTTGTCAAGGAAAAGAAACAACAAGGCAAAATTCGGATATGCTTAGATCTCAGAAAGCTGAATGAGCATGTGTGCACGATCCGTTTCCAACAACATTTATAGATGAAGTGTTAGAGAATGTTGGAGGATAAGAGGCTTATTCATTCACTGGTGGGTTCTTAGGATACCAAAAAATAAAGATTGCACCAGAGGATTGTAGCAAGACAACCTTCGTGACGGAGTGGGGTTGTTTTCAGTATACAGTAATGCCATTTGGATTGAAGAACTCATCCATGGTAGTAATCGCAGTGTTTAAGGAGTTTATTCATAATTTCCTGGAGGCTTGTTTTGATGACTGGGCTATGTTCGGATTGGTAAAGTACCATGTTGCAAGTCTACGCTTCGTACTAGATACATGTTGCAGGTACCAGATCATGTTGAACTTGAATAAATGTATATTATATGTGCCTTTTGGAATTTTAATCAGCCATGTACTATGCAAGTAGAGACTAATGGTGGATCTTACAAAGATAGCTATGATTGTGAATTTAGAAGCCCCCAAGAATGCAAAGCAACTGCGCGTGACATTGGGGCACACTGGTTATTATAGAAAATTTATAAAGGCTTATGCTCAGAAAACCGCATCGATGGAAACGTTATTGAAGAAAGACATGACATTTTGTTGGGATGAAGAATGTCAACGTAGTTTGGATGTGCTAAAGGAAAAGATGGTGACTGTGACGATCTTGGTGTTCCCGGATTGGAAGAAAGAGTTTCACGTTCATGTGGGTGCCTCTTTTGTTGCGCTAGGTGCGGTATTGGCCCAGGAAGGAGAGGGGGAAATTAATCATCTGATAACCTTCACAAGTAGGAAACTATCAAACCATGGAGCGCGAAGAACTATCAATGGTCTACACGCTACAAAAGTTTCGACATTACTTGTTGGGCGCACATTTTAAAATGTATACAGACCATTTCGTGCTGAGGTACCTGGTCAATAAGCCTGTGTTGGGGGGGGGATTTGCAGATGGTTATTATTGTTCTAGGAGTATAACTTTGAAGTGAATGTGAAACTTGGAAGGATGAATGCAGTAATAGACCACCTATCCAGGATCAAAACAGGAGAAGAACCAACTAGTTTGGAGGAAGCATTGCCGATGCACAAATCTTTGCTATGCGCATTGCAAATGTCCATTTTGATGATATAATTCAGTTTCTATATCAACTCCGAAAGGGTATTCTACTCAACAGAAAAAGGAACTGGTGGTTCGCGTGATTGGTTTTTCTGTGATTGTGTGTCACTTGTATAAGGTGGGAACAAATGAAATATTGTGTCGATATGTTCTAGAGTTTCAACATGCTAGGATCCTCACCGAAGCACATGGAGGAGTGGTAGGAGGACATTATGCAGGGAGAGAAACCACGCAGAAGTTTCTGCGCATAGGGTTATGGTGGCCAACAATGCATAAGGACTCTAAGAAGTTTTGTAAAGCATGCGATGCTTGTCAAAGGATGGACAAGCCTTTGAAAAGAGATGAACTGCCCTTGAACCCACAAGCTTCGTTACAAGTATTTGACAAATGGGCGATTGAATTTGTAGGTCCGATACAACCACCAGGAAGGAAGACAAGCGTGTGGTACATTATTACTACAACAAAGTACTTAACCAGATGGGAAGGAGCACAACCGGTGAAGGATTATATTTCTTCTACCACTCTAAAGTTCCTGTTTGAATAAGTCTTAACGCGGTTTGGGTGCCCTAAAGTATTGATGAGTGATAGGGTTACACATTTCTTGAACGAAACAATCAGCGTGATGCTTGAATAATTCTAGGTATACCATCAAAAGAGTACAATGGAAGCATTCAATAAGATTCTGGAGAATGCATTGGCAAAGGTTTGTAACACAAAGAGGAATGATTGGGATGTGCACATACCAGTAGTCCTATGGGCATATAGGACGACGTGCAAGAAGTTGACAGGCCAAACTCCGTTTAGGTTGGTCTATGGCATCCAGGCGGTGATGCCCATGGAATATATTTTTCGAAGCTTTCACATTGTGGCTTTGACATAGATGATGGATCACGAGACCTTGGAGGAATGACTCACGCAATTAATGGAGCTGGAAGAAGACCGTTTTCTTGCAGGATTTCACCAACAAGTGCAAAAGGAGTGTGAGAAGGCCTTACATGATAGGCATATTAAGATGCGCATGTTTAAGGTGAACGATTCAGTTCTCCTCTATGATAGTAAATTCACAAATTTTCTGGGTAAATTCCAAATGCACTGGTTGGAACCCTATGTAGTCAAGAAAATCATGGATGGCGACGCAGTTCAGCTCACAAAGTTGAATGATGAAATATTTCTAGGAAGGCTGAATGACAATTGCTTGAAGTTGTATACAAGGGATACTGCCCCTATGCAATGACTATATGGTAGCAGCATAGTCTTAGCACTCCAGGTAGCTGCAAGGGCACACGAGACTATAAAATACAGTGCCTGAAGAAGATGAAACCACAATATGCAGGCTGTGCGACAGACGAAAAAGGTATGCCAGAAGAAGCTGCTATGGACGAGCTGCACCATAGGGGTTGGTGCTGTGTAGATGGGTCCAAAAATAGCCATTTAAGTCACTTGTCATGATTGGATATAACACTTTTCTTTCTAAAAAATTAGTATAATCCCTCTTGTTTTCTCTCTATGAATCAACAGACTTGGGAGGATTTTGTCGCAAGCTTGACATTTGCGAAACTACATGAGTATAGCCAGAAGCTTATCCTTGAACAAATGTCTGCACCAATAAGTTTCGAAGTCACTGTCTCTTAAGCAGAGACCCTTGAAGTTGTGTCAATGGAAGCCACCCCTTCCGTGCCTACAGTGCCAAGGTCATGTAGGCCAATGAAATAGGATGCTAAGGAGAAGCATAAGAAACAACAAATTGTACTGGTGAGGCTGTCACTGAGGAAGAACTTGGAGGTTCAACATAAAGAAAAGAAGGACAAGGCAAAGCAGTTGAAGGAACCAATGGATTTGGAAGTAGAAGAAATCCACGATGGATTTGAGGAATTGGATGCGAATGAGGGCGAGCCTATCATGAGGCTCTTGGCATATATCCATCTGTGGGAAGGGAAAGCAAAGGTAACCGAGGACCTGGATTTGAGTAAATTCATGGTCTCTACACTGATCTTACTGGAAGAAGTAGTTTTTGAAGGCATGCTTTTAGCGCAGATCCTGGTGTTAGAGCTGGAGGATTGGGATCTCGCCGACCATGAAATATTTTCTCATTTCTCCACCAATAAATACATGACCAAGGTTTACTATGAAGAGACTGGGGTCACAAGACTGGAACCGATGAAATGGGTAAGAGGCGTCGAGTAGGCCGGATTGCTGGATATGCTGTGTGTGCCACACTTCCACCGATCAATTATCAATATTATTTGTGTGCTCCAGTTTCTCGTGCTGGTGCATGATGGGTGTTTGTGGTTAGGCAAACGCATCCCCATAACAAATATGTTGATCCATCGAATTACGAAGTTTCCCTATAAAGGGGCAGACCTAGCCAAAGAGTTTGGAGGCAAAAGAAAAGACAAGGAGCTTGCGGATAGGATGAAAACTGAGTTTGGGCTAGTAAAGAAGTCATGTGGGTACTCCACCTGCTCAATTACAGACCAAGTAGTGCAATTTTCCACTCAAATTTTGGCCAAGAAAATCATGAGAAAATGTCGCGCGGATGAGGTTCTAGCACTTGTAATTTCAATGGCTGTGCAGTGCACCAAGGGGGTGCAGTAAAAATGGGCACAATACCTTTGGAAGGAATTCTTAGCAAACTACCATGAAGCACATGAGAAAAGCAAGACATTTCACTATGCCTGACTCCTGCTGTTGATTGTACTAGTTGCATGGCGACTGCCGGAGGATAGTCAGTTCCCTCCGCAGGATGAAGAATTACAGAAGAAGTGAAGTTCACTTCACTATGGGAAACAAAGGATCCAGATAGGATCACATAGTTAAAGGTATTCTGGATATTGGTTGAGATGGACCTCCGCAAAGTCATAAGTCAGAGGCCAATGTTGTATCCAACTGATGAGCCCCAGAAATGGGTAATTATATGGGCTCATTTTGCCTCTTATTTCGACTTAATTC
Organism: Pinus taeda; assembly: GCA_000404065.3. NCBI lineage: Eukaryota > Viridiplantae > Streptophyta > Pinopsida > Pinales > Pinaceae > Pinus > Pinus taeda. Next base: position 136,861 of record APFE031365486.1, read on the forward strand.
ACCATTCTCGTTAGTTTATTGCATTTTTTTGAATATATTTATGCTAATAGAGTGAACTGGGTTAGTCATTTTGCCATGTAGTCTAATGTGTGCTTTATGCAAATTTTTTGGTCAATGTTGGACAAAGTCAAGGGATTTATTAGCAAATGGTAGCCAAAACTCGAGGAAAACAGGGAAGAGGATTTTTAGGGGGGTGTCCCCTTCATTTATGAACCCTTACCTTGAATTCTCCGTTAGAAACTCGGAGCATAACTAGCCACATGAGTGCATCCAAGGGGTAGCCGACCAAGTAAAGAAGGACTGTTGTTTATCTGCAGTTTTGGGAAGCTGAGCCCCTTGATTTTAGGAGAGCTGTTGGAGACTCAAGTTGTATAAATAGTAGGGCTTAGGTGCTCAGTTTTTTTAGTTGGATTTTAGCCAGTCATTAGTATAACTTTCACACTTTTGTGCAGCACTTGTTCAACTTATTTTTGAGTTCCTTCTTGAGAACAATTTATGTAATGTGACTTTTATTTTTGATAATGAAGATGAAATAGTTTTTGAGCCAACACTGATCTTTTTCAGAGGGCTGAAGCTCTTGGGTTAGGGCCCAAACCAAGCTACCCAACACCTCTTGCTTTGTACTTATATGTTTTTGCTTCAGTTCATGAGTTAATTTCTGTTACATAAATTCATTTTACTTTGTTTAGATTAGGTTGTTTTTGATGGTTTGCATAGCTGTTTTTGTTTCAGTTGCTCAAGTAGGTTATTGCAGTGACAAAATAAGATTCAAAAAGGCAAACAACAGGCCCTGATCTCCTTTCTCCCTTCCTAGGACTATGATTTGAGGTTAAGGCACTGTTTCTCCCACAAAAACATAGTTTTGCTCTTCCATGCAACTTCTAGTGTGATGACTCGATTTGGAAAGATTGATACATTGGTTTAGATTCAGTTGCCTAGATCATTTCCTGTTATTTTATAATAGATCTCTTTGCATGCTCTTTTGTTCAAAGGTTATTGTTTAGCATTTTCTATTTGTAGGTCAGAAATTAGGTCAAGCTAGAAAAAGTTATGTTTTCATGGCATAGTTAGTCCTTTTCTTTGATCAGTTTTTGTAAGTAGATGTGTAGATATCTTGTAGGACACTTCAACTCACCATACATCCATAAAACAACTAGCACCATCTCACTTCTCATAGATTTCCCAATTCATTCGCAACATTTCACCAATCTGCCCTAATTTCTGCGTCTTTCTCCATAAGCTTTCCTCTTGCCATTTGAACAAATCCAACCATCAAGTTCTTTCTTGATCTTCCTTGACAAGCTCCAGACACCTCAACACCTTCACCTAGTCTTTAGTTACCCTTTTCCATCATTTTTCCACCTTCAAAACTCCAAAAATAGCTCTCGGCCTCCTCTTGTAGATCCTCCTGTAGATCCTCTTGTAGATCCCCTGCAGCCTCCTGTAGAATTACCTGTGAGTGATTTTACGAATTCCAATTGCTATGAAAGTCTTCAGAAGGGTACTAGGGGCTTCTTAAGACCTCTCCACACCTTCCTCCACGTCTACAAAAACCAACTCCACCTTCCTTTTCCACTAAACCTCTGCATAATCACAACCAGATAAATCAAAAGCATAATAATTTCACATAAAGACACTCAAAAGCACAAAAAGATGTTCTCGTCTCATTTCTTTTCAGAAGTATCTTGAATAAATGCAATTTACCTTTTCAGTAGTCAATGGCACTCATTTCATCAGTTTTCATCTCTTTTCTTGCAAAAGTAGGGTAAATAGGTAAATTAGGGTTTGCTAGGGTTTGCGTTACATTTCAGTTTTCCTTCTCTTTTTGCAAATATAATAGCCTCTGTAGAGTTAGCTTTATTTCATCACAGTTAAAAGCTTCTTCTAAGAATTCATAGAAGTTGGCTTAAGCTCCTAGCGAATTTGTGCTAGTTGACCAAGTGATAGCCTGCAGCAAGAGCTAGTACTTGTGTATATAGCACTGTTGCTTCCAAGTTTGTTACGAACTACCGGGTTGATAAAAGTAAAGTAGGAAGCCCCAGGAGTTGCAACATTATTGCTGCAATACTGTGCTCACCACTTTTTGGTGTTGTTTCCAAGGAAGCGTCAGAGTATTTTGTGATTACTTCTTTTTTCTATTTTCCACTGCAACATTATGCTAAGTAGTTTATTTAAGCAGAAGTAGAGTAGTTGTTTCATTTCATTTCTGCAATTTCAATTTCGCAAAAGTAGATTAGAAATTTCCTACTTTTATTTCAATTTTGCAATTTCCATTTCAGCAAAGTAGATTAGGCATTTCCTACTTTCATTTCAATTCCACAATTTCCATTTCAGCAAGAGTAGATTAGTCATTTCCTCGCTTTCATTTCAATTCTGCAATTTCCATTTTAGCAAGAGTAGATTAGTCATTTCCTCGCTTTCATTTCAATTCTGCAATTTCCATTCCAACAAAGTAGATTAGTCATTTCCTTTCTTTCATTTCAATTCTGTAATTTCATTTCAGCAAGTTCATTTTAGTTAGTTGCAATTTGTTGTTCAATCCATTTCAGTTTTGTGGGTACAAGCAGAAGAAAAAAAAAAGAGTTCTTTTCATGCCTCGTAGGAACAAAGATAATTCAGGAAAATTCCTACACAACACCCCCACCACATCACTAAGTCACCCTTCTCTCTTCTTTAGTGGCAGTGATCCAGAAGAACCTATAGGTGAACCACAAGAGATATACGAAGATCCTATAGCAGAAGAAGAGCAAGAAACCATTCCTCCTGAGACTATGGATGAAAACAGAAATGTTAGAGGGAATTTGAAAAGAGTAGAGGATACCTTTCCCATCCGAGAGACCAATGGGGACACTAAAATGAAGAACATAAGTCCTTCAACCTTACCTCACTTCCATGGGTTGACTACCGAAGATCCTGATACCTTCTTGTTTGAATTTGTTGTCATCTGTCGAACCTATGACTATGCAGAAGATGAGCAGAAGTTGAAACTGTTTCCTTATACCCTCAAGGATGTAGCATGATGCTAGTTCATGGGGTTACCTGGCAACAACGTCACAACTTGGGCTCAGATGCAACAAGCCTTTAACAACAAATACCGGGACTACTGTAGGTCAAAGGATACCAAAGAAGAAATCTTCCGAATGACCATGGGAAGCAATGAATCCATGGAAGATTATGAAGAGAGGTTTAAGCTTAGTTATAAAAGGCCAGGTGCACACTTGACCCCAAATCTCTAAAGTTGGTCCTGCTCAGAGGAGTCCCGGAAGACCTTCTAGATACCCTCCATTTGCTGGCTGGGGGGGGGGGACATCTACCAACTACCTTATGAAGACATAAAGACTACATTTAGAAACCATTCTAGGGCAGCCAGAAAGAGAGGTAGGGGAAGTCAACCTTTAGCCAATACATCCTCATCTAGTTCATCCTTTAGAGGTGAGGTTGAAAATCTACTGAAAGATTTCAAGAGCGAGATGAGGCAGACTCTTGCCATGCAAATGGATACCTTTCATATAAAAAGAAAACAAGAGGAAGTAGAGAGGGCTTTGGCCATATTTTGTCCTCGGTGCACCATAACGCATCCTAGGAATGAATGTCCATTGCACTCTATAGAAGTGTGTTCAGTCTGTGAAGAAGACCATTCTACGAGTCAATGCCCTTCCTTGCCCAGACTTAAAGTTGCATATTAGGGAGCCGAAGGAGCTGCTGAACCACTTTATTTCACAAACCAAAGGAGGTCACATGGGCCCAGACCTTACCAGCAAGGAATGCAAGGGGCATCCCAGATATATTACAATCCCAATCAAGTCACTTCCATGCCTTCTTGGGGTCCCCCTACTCATCCTTCCTAGTCCACACCCCCCCCCTTGGTCATATCCATCTCAATACCATGCTCAACCAGCTGCTCATTCATTTCACTCTTATGCTTAGCCACATCCTCAGTGGAATGCACCTCATCAGGGGTGGAGGCACCAATACAACTCTCCTCCCACTCTTTTGCCTCCACCACCTACTCAACCATACCCATTACCTCCTGCTCCACCAAGGCAACCCCAAATACCTGCTCAATCGAACCTGAACCCGAATAACAGATAGGCCCAATAGGTATATAGTGGGGAGACATCATGCTCGACCTATGCTGTGGGGATTCAAGAGATTAACCTATGATCTGGGAAGGTTCTCCCAAGTAACCAACCTCCCCCTAAGGAGGATGCAAAAGAAAAAGAGGAAAGTGAACCAAAAGCCATTCCACCCTTTCCTGAGAGATTATCCGAAATAACACAACCTACCCCAGAAGAAACTGAACTTCTGGGAGAATTGAAATAGTTATGTTTTAAATATACCACTTCTCCAAGCCATAAAGGATGTGCCTATATACAACAAGATGATCAAGGAGAAGTGCTTTAGGCACCCAGGCAGGCGTAGGAGAGATGCTCCAACTATCAATGTCATAGGACAACTGTCCGACTTGATGTTGGGGCAGGTAATCTGTTTGAAATATCTCGACCCTAGAAGCCCTGTAGTCGATGTCCACATCAATGGCACCATAATTCCCCATGCCCTGATTGATCTAGGGGCTGCCATTAATGTGATGACCAAGGACACTATGCTGAAGCTCAACCTTCAGGGCTCCCTGAGAAAGACCACAGCAGTACTACAGTTAGCAGACCGTTCCACCGTGACCCCTGAAGGGATTGTGGAAGATGTAATGGTCTCCATCGATTCTTGGGAGTAACCTGCTGATTTCTTGGTTCTCCAACCAAAGGGAAAGCTCATCGAATATCCTCTCATCCCGGGAAGACCCTGGTTGGCTACTGCAGATGCCTACATCAGTTGTCGAGTTGGGAACATGAAAATTAAGAATGGGCATATGTCCAAGTAGCTAGTCCTATATCCTCTTGCCCAACAGTTGTTAGAGCATGATTTACCTCTCTGGTTGGAGGAGGAAGATGAGGATGAAGTCTATTCTGCACCACTGTGTGCAGTGGAAGCTACCATGGGGGGGGGGGGGACAAACTGAGGATGATCTTATTGAAAATTTGATTCAGAATCCACCCCCCAGTGTGTTTCCATTAGAAGAGCTGGTGGAAGAAACCCAAGCCAATCCTTTAGTTGATCTCTGTGTGGCTGACCTGACCTCTCTCCGAGTTAAGAATGTGGAATTCGACCTAGAAAGAACCTTGAAGATAAACTCATCCCTATCCAGCTCTCAGGAGAAAGAACTGTGTAGCTTATTAAGAAACCACTTGGATGCTTTTGCTTGGAGCTATAAGGAGATGAAGGGAGTGCACCCTTCGGTATGTACTCATCACATTTACATTAAGGAAGATTGCGAACCAGTTAGGAAGCCTCAAAGGAGGATGAATCTATCCCTTAAGGATATTGTCAAAGAAGAACTACAAAAATTACTGGATGCAGGATTCATCTACCCTATATCTGACAGCGAATGGGTCTCTCATTTGGTGCTAGTGCAAAAGAAAAATGGGAAGTGGAGAATCCGTGTCGATTATCGAGAACTAAACAAGGCCACCAAGAAGGACCATTTTCCTTTGCCTTTCATAGATCAAGTTAGATGGCCTGGTAGGGAAAAAGTTTTTTTCCTTCCTAGATGGGTTTAGCGGGTACAACCAGATCCAAATCAGCCCGAAGGACCAAGAAGACCACTTTCACTTGTCCTTGGGGTACCTTTACATACTGGGTCCTTCCTTTTGGATTTTGCAATGCTCCCGCCAATTTCTAAAGAGCAGTATTGAGTATATTTGCTGAAATGGTTCATGATGCAGTGGAAATCTATATGGATGACTTTACCCCTTATGGTTCTAACTTCCAAGAAGCTTTGTCTAACCTGGGAAAAGTTTTGGACAAATATATTGAAATGAACCTCTCCCTCAATCCTAAAAAATGTGAATTCCTGATGACTGAAGGGACCGTGCTAGGTCATGCAATCTCTCAGCAAGGATTACAGGTGAACCCTAACAAAATTGCTATCATCCAAAGGGTCCCACCTCCTTAAAAGGTAAGAGATGTTCGAAGTTTCCTAGGTTTAGCAGGGTATTATAGAATATTCATTAAGGATTTCAGTAAGCTAGCCTCTCCATTGCTTGGTTTTTTGGGAAAAGATGCTGAGTTCATATGGACTGACAAATGTCAAGAGGCTCTGGATACCTTGAAAAGTAAACTAGTGACTGCCCCAATTTTGAGAGGTCCAAACTGGGCCCTAACTTTCCACATTCATACAGATGCCTCGAACAAAGTGATAGGAGCAGCCTTAGGGAAAATTGATGAGAAGCTGCCTTATGCCATATATTTTGTAAGTAAAAACTTGTCAAAGGCAGAATTAAACTACACTGTGACAGAAAAGGAGCTCCTAGCTATAGTCCATTCCCTAAATAAGTTCAGACACTACATAACCGGCTATCAAACATTTGTACACACTGATCATGCTACAATTAGGTATTTAATGAAAAAACCAGATGTAAATGCTTGTATTATTAGATGGTTCCTTTTATTGCAGCAATTTGATTTAACTATTGTTGATAAGCCAGGTAAGGAAAATGTTGTTGCTGATTTTTTGTCTAGAATAGATCTGCCTGCAGGTGAAGAAGGAATGGTGGATGATTAAATTCCAGATGAACGCCTATTTACTATCTCAGTACTCTCTCCATGGTTTGTTGATATAGAAAATTACTTGGTTTCAGCACATTTCTTGCCACACTTGTCCTCAAGAGAAGAGCAAGATCGTGAGAAAAAGTGCCCCTTTCACTTGGATTGGGGGCAATCTCTTCAAACTTGGCCTAGATCAGGTTTTGAGGAGATGTGTCAGGGAGGAGGAAATTTTTGACATTCTCCTAACCTGTCATGATGGGCCATTTTGCAGCAAAGAGGACTGCCTTAAAAATCCTGCAAGCAGGTTACTATTGGCCCACTCTTCATCAAGATGTAAGTAGATATATCAGCCAATGTGAACGATGTCAAAGGATGGGGAAACCTACTCCAAGGGATGAGATGCCCCTGCAACCTCAAGTGACTTTCAAGCCATTTGAGAAGTGGGGCATGGACTTTGTGGGTCCTGTCAACCCTCCTTCAAAGCAAAAATCTTACATCATCAAGTGCACTGATTATCTGACAAAATGGGCAGAAACAAAAGTGATCAAGTCAGCAACAGAAGAAAAAGTAGCTGAGTTTTTAAAAGAGTATATTCTACAAGTTTGGATATCCAAGAGAATGAGTCACAGATCAAGGAAGTCAGTTTACCTCCAATATAATTGAAGACCTTCTCACACATCACAAAATTAAGCACAAAACTTCCACCCCTTATCATCCGCAAGCAAATGGACAGGTGGAACTCACTAACAGAGCTTTGGAAGGAATTTTGACCAAGGTAGTGAGTAGCAGCAGAAAAGATTGGGCAGATGATTGGTTGAGGTCACCTGGGCCAATAACACCACCTGGAAGACCACCACAGGGTTCACACCCTATGACCTGGTCTGTGGGAAGAAGGCTTTGTTGTCAATAGAATTTGAATATAACACACTAAGGATGGCAGCTCAGCGCGACCTAGATCTCAACCATGCACAAAAGGAAAGGTTACTTCAGCTAAATGGATTGGACGAATAGAGATTGCAGGCCCTTCTCCACTCAGAGGTAGTCCAGCTTTAAAGGAAAATATGGCATGACAGACACCTCAAAGAGAAACAATTCCAAGAAGGATATTGGGCGCTACTGTATGATTCAAGGTATAAAGATTTCAAGGGCAAACCGAGGACAAGATGGTTGGAACTGTACACAGTAGAAAGGTGCAATGAAAATGGTTCAGTTTTGATTAGGACCATTGATAAAGAAGCCATGCCCATGCTTGTTAATGGGCATAGGTTGAAAATCTACAAGAAGCCTCTCTCCAAGCAAGAATTCATTGAGAATCTGAGTAAAACAATGTTGGTAGTGGAGCAAGTCTCTACCTCCACTCCACCCACACCCTAAAAAAAGTAAATGAGAAGAATAAAAGATCCCTGAGTGAAAACCTCTCCTTGGAGGCACCTTGGGTAGGTAGTGAGGGTGAAAACCTCCTGGAGGCGCCCTAATTGTCTCATAAAAAAAAGAAAAGAAAAGAAAAGAAAAGAAAACAAAGAAAAAAAGAAAAAAACAGCAACATAAAATTAACTTTTTTTGAATGCATTGCGGATTGTAGGAGGGCCACGGAAGGAAAAGGGACATGGACAAGCTAAATACACCTCTAATAGACCAGTTCTCCATCGCTTTTGTCTTTTCCCAGTCCCTAGTCTCACCTGTTCTGGAAATTATGTGTCCTACAGGAGGCTCTGTGCATTCTACAGGAGGCTCTTGTAGAAATCACAGAGAACTCGAAATCAAGTCCAAAAAAGGATTAGAGGGCTAGAAACTTGTCCAGACGACCTGTGGACCCCCCTACCACCATTCATCCTCCTAACTCTCCATTCCATACCTGCACCACTACATTTCCACTCGCTTCTTTCTTCCCTACACAGAAAACACAGAAATCCTGTTTCTTTTGTTTAAAAAAAAATGAAGAATAAAATAGAAACATCCTTAGCTTATCTCTTACCTGGTACATACCAGATGCTTTTCCTTGACCAACAGAACTTTCCTCAGCTATCTCTTCAGTCCCTGCTCAAGCTTCAACCAAAAATTTTAGAGGGAGAAGCAGTTACAGGAAATCTTGCAGGATTCTTGTAGCAGCTGATCCCCTTAAAAATCGAGCTCCAGAGGCAGGGTCAGTGCAGCCACAGAGGTATAAAATGTGCAAGGAGATGAACCTGATTGAAGATCACTAGTACGAGGCAGCCGAGCCACGAGTTCAGAAGCCACGGGCACCAACAGCAACAATCCATGAACAGAATGCTAAAGTCTGAGCATGCAACAACACAGTAACGACTAATAGGTAAGTGACTAAACCCGTTCCTCTGTTGCATGAGTATAATTTAAAAACTACATGGACAAGTGAGATGGTTGCGATTAAACAAGATCGATGGCCAGCTAACTGGCCACCCTCGTCTAGTTCAAATAGTGTTCAGTGGGTGCAATTGGCACGTGTGTTTAGTCAACTTGGGAAAAACACTCAAAACAGGTAGTGGCAACGTATAATGGGAATGATGGTAGTGATTGCAGGCAGGCGGCATGAAGATTCATAATGGCACTGAAGTAGGTACCAATGGTTCGGATGGGGATAACGTACCCTTCCTGCCACCTCACCTTGTCACCACAGAACACTCCCGTAAGCTTAAGTACGTTGCAGTTGATCACATTCACCGCCTTTGTTTTCATTTGCATCGACGAGTTCTCGGCTGTAGCAACCTACTTACCACCTCCAGAACCTCAAAACAGTCGCTCTCCATCAGTTTCATAACCCTTTCGCTTATCAGGCTCTATAGGAGCACTATCGGACTCTACAGGAGCGGAAACACAGTCCTACAGGAGCCCTTCTACAAGAGGGCTAGTGAGCAGTCTCACAGAGGGAAATTCAGGATTTTATGCCAAATTCGAGCTCGAAAAGGTAGGCTCAGTAAAACCCACTCTACATTGCCATATATCTAGAAAAGGTGGTGGGATTTGAAGTGAAGTATTGAGTTCAAAAAAAGGAAAAGGAGAACAGAAGTCTGCCTATGTTTTTTAGAAATATATACAGTTTCTCCATTTACTCTTTGCACTGAAATACTATCTCTTTCTCCTCCATGGTATTCTCCTCTATAAAAAGATGATGCAACTCTAGAGAATTAAGCCTGTAAAAAAAGTGAATTTGCATTGGGTAGTCTGCTTCTTTTGTGAAAGGAAAAAAACACTGTTCTGTATACTCTCTATTTTTTAAGATATTGGTTCTCTCAAACGGACCGAGAAGTAAATTAAATTTAAGAACAGAGTTTGAAGGGAAGGAAAGTTGCAATTTGTTTTTGTTAAAAAGGAAGAACACAAAAAAACTCTCTCTGTGGTTCCAGAAAGAAAACCTCAGTTGTTCCTCTGTTTCTGGGTTTGAAATTTGTTGCCTTCTTCCTCACCTGATATATTCCATTAGTCTTGGAACATCATGACAGGGGTTTTTATGAGGAAGGAGCCTCTGAATTCAACTAAACTGCATGAACATCCAGAAGTGGTGGCCCTCTTTACCAGGGAAAATTGGATGCCTTTCTTTGTAAAATTTCATGGGTATGATGAGGAAGTCATAGAGGAATTTTTATTGTCTTTAAAACCTCACTAAAAAACCCATGCCACCATCAGTTTCAGGGGTCTAACCATAGAACTTACACTGGATTTCATCAACAGGATTACAAGTCTCCCACTTGGACTCCCCTGGAGCAAAGAAGAAAAACCACTAGGTCAAGTGGCTAAGAAGACCTTTTTCCAGCCTGATGAACATCTTATGGAGGATAAGAATGGCATTAGGAGGACAAGTATACCTTATCCATGGAGTGAGGTCAATTATGAAATCATGAAATATATCTCCTGTGAAGGAAGATATAGCATAGTATATGGGTATCATTTCAGACTATTACATGAACTGAGATATGGCATGGACCTTCCTGCATCCAGAAAACTCAGTATTCCATATTTTCTCCTCCAATCCTTGATAGAGTCTAGCACCAAATTGAAGGTAGGGGTTCCAGACCAATTGGCCCACCATGGGCTAATTAAATTGTTGGTGGAGGATTCCCTCCACACTTACACAATCCCCATAGCCTGGGAGATTTTCAGGAACATGACTAAAGAGGATGATATAAAAACTCTCACTGATGACCTTAGTTCATCTGGAAGTGAAGAGGAACAAAAAGAGGAAGCTGAGAAGGAAATCCATGAAGAAGCAGAAAACATTCAATTTGAAGAAGAGGAACCCCACACAGAAGAAGGAGGAAACCATATAGGAGAGGAGAAACATGACACCACCACAGATGAGCCTAAAGCAGAGAAAAAGAAGCGGACAAGAACTGAAAAGAAGAAGCCTAAGACAGTTCAGAAAAAGGCTGACACAGGATGTTGGCATTATGGCACAGGTTTGGGGCTATGGCACAGGTGTTGTCCTTGATGGCAACCTTCTTTGGTAACAGATCTCAGTTCAGGCACTCAGAAAGTAGAAAAAGTCATATACGCAGGTTCATCTAGACTAAGGCGCGTATACAC
>APFE031365486.1:149668-186395 GCA_000404065.3 Pinus taeda
ATAACCAACATACTAGATCTCACACTTCATCAGATATTCATCACTTGCACACTTGCACTTTGGCCTAATGATCTTCTTCTCCTTATATAGGTTTAGGCCTCTCTCAATACCATGGTCCAAAACCACGTAGGACCGATACCTTGGACCCAATACCTGGGGTCAATACCTCGGACCAAATACCATGGATAAATACCAAAATACCATGGACCAAATACCACAGACCAAAACTTAGTTTTTGAACATGTACACTCTTTTCCTTCTGTGAAAGTGCGTGTGTACGTTATACGCGCCTTTGTATATAACGAACCTCCCTGTATACGTGACTTCGTCAATGGTAAACCTGGGTATACATTTTCGTATATGCGACTTTGTATAGAATGAACTTACGTGTATACGCGGCTTGGTCAATGGTGAACCTGTGTATATCTTTCTTTCTCCATTCTTGTTGTTTACCTACTATACTGTGATCTTTCATCTGAGAGAGTTGCCATTAAGGACAACACTTGTGTCATACCTGTATCATAATGCCAGCAATCTCCCCCTTTGGACTTGATGGTAACAACCACACAAAGTCACTCTCCCCCTTTGACATCAAGGACAAAGGGCAGACCAAGATATTCTCTCCCTTGATATACATTTTGTTGTCGATACTCCCCCTGAGTACATGCTAAAATCTTTGATTGAGCTCTCCCTTTGTACATGCCAAGATGTACCAATCCATCCATGCTCCCCTTGAGCACATGCAGAGTCTGCAAAAATATTTTTCAAATGAACAACATGACTCTACAACTCAACTAAGTGAGTATGACCTTCCTATGACTCATACATACATCAATCTTCCAACCAAGTGGGGATGCACCATTTTGACTCATCCACCCAACCAAGTGGGGATATACCAAATGTTTATACATGACTGAAATAGACATTATTACATCATCCTTCCCATGCAAATTGGGGTTACAAATTAGGTCTTTTCATGACCTTTACATCAAATGATATACATCACTTTTATAACAATGACCAGCAATCTAAACAGGACCATGATAGTCATCAACAACTATCATACACCATATATGATCTGCACCATAAGCATCTGTCACCAGCATCTAGACCTGTAACCTAAAATACCATTCTCTTGGCCAACCAACAATCATTTAGCCACATAAGCATCATCACCAAATATTTCTAACCATAATGCCAACAATGAATTTATTCAAAGCATATGCTCCCCCTGAACCTGTTCCTTCTATTCACTATCAGATCTGATCATGCATATATCAGAAATAAGTATCAAGGAATCATCATCATCAAGTTAGGATCAAAATCACTTCTAAACAACTTCTTAAGAGTACCAACACATTTCCACACATCATCAACAGATTGTAACCATTATCAAACAGAGCAAATAATTTATTGAATCATATCAGACCCTTTTTCTTGAGTCTGTCCCACTGCTTTTCCTCAAACCAACATATACGCAATTGTGCAGCTTCGAACTCGCATATGCACACGACTGTGCAGCTTCGAACTCGCGTATACACATGACTTATCTTTATGAAACTTGCATATGATATTTAGAACACTGAGGTTCCACACCTTTAGCTCCCTCTAAGTCTGTCATGTCTATATACTCTGCTATACCACATATTTCTGACTGTACTTCCTTTTTATTCCATATCTTCGACTATGATGATGTTTTCTCCTTTTGGTATGGTGCCCAAAATCTTCTCCTACATTCCTTTGCTATATGTCCAAGCTTTTTACATGCGTAACATATTATATGTTTCATAGTCCTTCTATAGCAGTCAATGGCTTTGTGACCAAACATATTGCAAGAAAAATAATATCCCTTAAAGTACCTGGAACATGATGATCTTTCTGTATGATGGTCTTGAACCATTCTACTTCTGCATCTAGCTACAACATGCCCAAAGTTATGACATATAAAACATGCAACATTATTCATTGGAGGAAATAACCATCTATCACTTCCACAATTAGGAGTAAAGGATTTTCTTTGAAGACTTTCTTTCTTTGGTTGTGATGGGGTTGACCTCTCATCTCCTTGTTGAGCATTTCAGATTTTGTATTAGAGTTCCTTGCCTCACCCTGTGAGCTAAATTCACCTTCAACAGATTCATAAAAACCAAGACCAGTTTTGATAGCAGGCAACCTTTAACTACTAAGAATATCATCCAAAGTACTGTCTTGAAATTGTAATAGTTTATATTTTTCTTCTAATTTACCTTTCAAGATATTTACCTCAACCTGATGTTGTTCTTCCTTTTCCAGATATTACTTCTTCAAGATTTTTGAGACTTTCTTCCTTCTTCCACTTGTTGCCTTAGTTTGATAATCTCATTTTCTTGTTCTTCATTCTGCTCCTACAACATTTGACGTACTCTAAAGACACACTCCAGCTGAGATTTTAAGCTGATAACTTCTTCTTTGAGGGCACTCTCCCTTTTGTTAAATAGATCTTGTTGATATATGATTTTATCTAATGCTTCATTTGCTTGTTCATCTTCAATCTGAGGTGATTTAGAATCTGAATACTTGCTTCCACTTAACGGCAGGCTGTCATTGTTCCTTTGAGTTGTCTTCTTCTTCTGACATGCTTTCTTTCCCATTGTTCTATAGATCTCCTTCAAGCGATCAATATTCTACCAAAGGACCTGATCTGATACCAATTGTTGGAAATAATACTTAGAGGGGGGGTGAATCAGTATTAGCAAATCACTAACTTTTTCATTTCCATAATCATATTCATATATGCTACTTCAGTTAAGGGAATCTACGTGTACACGCAACTGTGTTTAATACAACTAGCGTATATCCAAAAAACTTATGATTCAGTTAATCCATTATATGTTGATCTTTAATCAGTGCATTAGAACTTCATTAACCATATAAATAGTAAACAGGTGTAGTAAAACAGAATAGATCATCACACATAAGAAACACACATGAACACCATGATATAAGGTGGAAACCCAATGCGGGACAAAAACCACCTGCTGTCGTCTTCCTTTAATATAAGAGACCTGTTTACAATCTTGTACTAGTGCAGACTCATACCAGTATGTAGGCACCCACCTGCAGAAGGCTACAACCTTCTCTCATTCTCCAGCTACTACTAGAAGGGAGCTACAACCCCTTGTCTCTTGTACTAGCCGAAATGTTTACTAGTACATAGGCGCCGACCTACTGAAGGCTCCAACCTTCATTCATTTTCCAGCTGCTACTCAAAGGGAGCTCCAACCCCCTGGCTCTTGTATTGTCTGATATGTTTACTAGTACGTAGGCGCCGGCCTATAGAAGGCTATGACCTTCTCTCTTCCTCCAGGGACCATGTTTTATAAATTTTCATAATGGATACTCCTAAAGCACAACACCATAATCTGAAGGCCACATTTGATCCAATTTTCATACTGGACCCATCAACAACATTGAAGCATAAAATTAATCACCACTACAATACACCCATCAACTACACCTGCATCATCAATCTCTGAATCACCCAACACTGGAACCCTATCAACAAAACACAGTCACCAGAACACAAAGCAGACCACAAAATTATGCAACAACAACCAGATCCAACTGCAACTTCAAATATCATACTTCATACTCTATACGCTACTCTGATGAGCCAAACCAGTGTGTATACACACTTTTACCAAAGTGAACCCGTGTATAGATCTGCAAATATTTACTCATAACTTTGCAACTATTCCAGACATCAGTCATACACAGATCATAACGTTTATACAATAAAACATGCGTCAATAATTCAAATCTAGTCTATCCATGATCAAACCACATAATGATAATACATTCCAAGCCTTATGATCCTGATCCATCATCCATCATCAATCACATAGGTTCATCCTTGGTTTAGATCAAGTAAAGCATCACAAACCCATAACCAGCATACTAGATCTCACACTTCATCAGATATTCATCACTTGCACACTTGCTCTTTCGCCTAATGATCTTCTTCTCCTTATATAGGTTTAGGCCTCTCTCAATACCATGGTCCAAAACCACGTAGGACCGATACCTTGGACCCAATACTTGGGGTCAATACCTCGGACCAAATACCATGGATCAATACCAAAATACCATGAACCAAATACCACAGACCAAAACTTAGTTTTCCAACATGTACGTGCCTTTCCTTTAGTGAAATTGTGTGTGTACGTTATACGCGCCTTTGTATATAGTGAACCTGCGTGTATATGTGACTTGGTCAATGGTGAACCTGTGTATACATTTTTGTATACGCGACTTTGTATACAGTGAACCTGTGTGTATACACAGCTTGGTCAATGGTGAACCTGCGTATACCTTTCTTTCTTCATTCTTGTTTTTTACCTACTATATTGTGATCTTTCATCTGAGAGAGTTGCTATCAAGGAAAACACTTGTGTCATACCGATATCATAATGACAACACTTCATTCAAAGGAGGCTCATACAATCTCAAATTTTCAACATTAACAACAGAATAAATTTGCATATATGAAGGAAAATCAAGCTTGAAAGCATTATTACCAATCTTTTCCAGAATTTTAAATGGACCATAATGGATTGGTTTCATCTTTTTACATTCACCTTAAAGTATTTCCTTGCTAATTTAGAGCCAAACTTCATCACCTACTTGAAACTGATGATCCACACAATGCTTATCATGCCTTGCCTTATACTTGCCTCGACTCTTTTCTAGTTGTTCTTGAACTGTTTGGTGAATCGACTGAATTTTATCAATGAATTTCTTTGCTCTGTCTATGTCGCTATGTCCATCTACATCTACATCTTTCTAAAATATGAAATCCAAAGGAAATTTAGGCAAATAACCAAGACATGCCTCAAAAGGTGAAGTTAGAGTAGAAGAGTGTTTTGCTCAGTTGTAAGCATGCTGAATATAATGAAACTATTCATCCCATAACTTAGTATTTTTGTTACAATATCCTCTTAGAAAATGAATAATTATCTTATTAACCACTTCATTTTGACCATCTGTTTTTGGATGGAAGGTTGTACTTTTCTTCAACTTGGTGTCCATCAAGTTCCATAAACTTGACCAAAAATTGCCAACAAATCAGGAATCAAGATCACTTACAATAGAAGTAGGTAATGCACAATGAACCTATATATTTTGAAAGAAAAGTTGATCTATTTGTTCAGTTGTAATTTTTTTTGTACAAGGAATTAACATGCACATCTTGTTGAACCTATCCACAACTACGTACAAATAATCATGACCTTTTCTTGATAAAGGAAGACCTCCTACAAAATCCATTAGCACACTCTCCCATGAATGTGAAGGCACTGGAATTGGTGTGTACAATCCTAGTTTCATATTACTAGGCTTACTAACTACACACAATGAACAACCTCTAATAAAATGTGACACAACTTCAAGCATACGAGGCCAGTAAAAATACCTATGGAGATTTGCCACTATTTTACTTACACCGAAATGTCCAGCAATAAGAGAAGTGTGTGCTTCACTTGTGACATCTACTCTCTCTCTCCCTGTGGAACATAAAGTTTTCCCAAATGATAGAATAGATTATCATGTACATGGTAGTCTAATTCCTCAACTTGGTGGCCTTGACTCAAGTTTGAATATACCCCTTGAAAGTCAACATCATGTGCGTATTGTTCAACATAACTTTCGGGCAAAACAAAATCATTCTTGAGTAAAATGGCTACATTAACAACTGGTCTAGAAACCATATCAGTAGCTCAGTTATAAATACCTTTCTTATACCTGATTACCAAGTGGAATTGTTGTAAGAATCCCATCCAACGAAAGTGCCTTAATTGCTACAATTTTGTCTGAGATTGCAAATATTGCAAAAGTTGATGATCGGTGTAAACAATGGTTTATTTTCCCATTAAATAATGCTTCCATTTCTTCACACTTTGCACCAATGCATAAATCTCTTTATCAAATGTAGAATAGTTAATAACAACACCATTAAAAGTCTCAGAATGAAATGAAATAGGCTTACCATTTTGTAAAAGAACTGCACCCATTACCTAGTCACTTGCATCTGTTTGTATTTCAAATGGTTGTTTCAAATATGGAAATGCTAAAACTGGGGTTGAATTGATATTTTCTTTTAAAGAATCGAATTATTTTTTATGTTTTCCTCCCCACTGGAAGACAACCTTCACGTTGGTCAAATCATGTAGTGGAGCTGCTATGGAAGATAAATTGGCAATGAACTTCCCCCAGTATTGCGCTGCTCCCAGAAAACTCCTTAGTTATGTGACTAATTTGGGTATTGGCTAATTCACAATGACCGAAACTTTAGAGGGGTCAATCTTTAGCTCACGTCCTCCAACTATGTGGCCCAAATAGACTAAGGAAGTTTTCTTGAATTCAGATTTAGACATCTTCAGAAATAACTGTTCTTTTTTAAAGACATCCAACACTTTCCTCACATGCTTGACTTGCACTTCTCGTGATTTTTTGAATATCAAAATATCATCTAAATAGACAATTACAAAATCATCAAGAAAGGATCTTAAAACATCATTCATAGCTCTCATGAATGTAGTTGGAGCATTGCAAAGACCAAAAGGCACAACCAGCCACTCAAACAATCCATGTTTGGTTTTAGAAGAAGTCTTCCAAATATCCTCCTCAGCTATTCTAATTTGATGATATCCACTTCTCAAGTCTAATTTAGTGAAATGTTTTTCATTCTTTAACTGATCTAGCAAATCATCTGTTCTGAGCAATGGGTATCGATTCTTTACGGTAATTTTATTCAAAGCTCGACAATCTACACACATGCTTCAAGTTCCATCTTCCTTGGGTACCAAAACAATTGGTGAACCACATGGCGAAGAAGAGGGACAAATTACACCTTTATCTAACAATTCCTGGACTTTTTTATTAATTTCTAAACTTTCCAGAATTTGCATTCGATACACACCGATGTTCAGGAGTGGAAATTCTTGTTCTAGCTTAATTTCATGTTGAATTCCCCTTTTTGGTGGAAACCCATTTGGTTCTTGAAACACAGCTCCATATTGATTGGCCACATCAACTAATTTGGCTTTCATCTTCACATCACAGCCTGCAAAGGATTCATGCTTTGTGTCATTCTTCTGCTTGATCATAAGGAGAACAAGACTCTTACTAGAATTGACCAGTCACTTCATTTTCCCTGTGCTTGCCAAAGATAGATTAAGCTTCCTTCGATGGGCTCTCATAATATACTCCACTCCGTCTTTGAACAAATGATATTTGTTCTCAAATATATGGAAAATGGCTTTCCTATCACATAGATACGAGTGGCACTACATCTAATTTGACTTCATCAATAAAATTGACAATAATTGCAAACCTGAAAATGCATTTCCTTGTGAAATGAATATTTGCATCCTTGGTTATCCAAGCCAATGGATACGTTTTATGACAAGGCAAGGTTTCCAAATTCAACTTCTTGACCAAGTCTATAGAAATTAAATTTTCCTGGGATCCACTGTCAAACATCATATCAATCTCAGTGTGTTTGGAAATAACTCTGATATGGAACTGCTCAATTCTGTTTTCTTCATTTGAAGCGTTGTTGGATTTATTTGTTGCACTCGTGCTTGCCACGACTTCCTCTTTTCTTGCTTTTTCCACGGCTTTTCCTTTAGTGACTATGGCTGCAATATTGGTTTCATCACCTGAGTCAGAACCCAAGTCTTTTTGTACAAAAGCGTTGGTCTTCTGTTTCCCTTTATTATTAAATTTCTTCAGTCGTAATTCAGGATGAAGCTTCCAGCAATAGGCTTCACCATGGCCCTCTTTGGAACAATTCTTGCAAATCGATTTCTCCCCTTCTTTCTTAACAGAAGCATTTTTCTTTTGCTTTCCTTTGAAATTTTTTCCTTTTTCACCACTTTGGAATGGCTTCTTCTTACCCTCTTCTTGTACATTTTTCCCTCTTGCTTCAAGGTGTGTAGCTTGAACACAAACCTCATCAAGATTCATGGGATTAAACATAATAATGGTGTGTCGAAGATAGCTATGCAAACCTCCTATATATTTCAGCAAATTATCTTATGACTGCAAGTCTACTCCTAGCATAAGAGCTTTCCTCCTAAACTCTTGAGTATCCTCTTGCACATTTTGACCTTTTAACTGTCCAAATTTTTTCCAATTAATGATAGCTTTTTTCATATGGGCTAAAGGGTAGAATTGTCTTTATATAAAAACAATGAAATCAAACCAAGTAATAGAGATCTTACCATGTTTTTTGATCTCCTCTTGGGTCTTCGATTCCCACCATACAAGTATTGGACCCTCCCTTCTCAAGGAAGCTCATTGAATCTTTATGTCATCCTCTTGAAGGTTTTGAATCCTACAATAGACCTCCAACTGATGAATCCAATTATCAAGATTCTCTACATTCACTTCACCATTATACATGGGCAACTCGAATTTAACATCAAGTTTTAGAAAAGGTGATTAACTAGTTCCTTTTGAAGAATGATGATGAGTAAGAGTAAGGGTTGTATTCGTGGAAGAGTGTGAAGATGCTTGTGAAGTAGAAGATGAAGAAGATGGTGGAGAAGGTGGAGGCTTGTCTCCATTTCCATGACCTCCTTTTCTATTACCTCCTCCTAAAGAGCCTTCTCCTTTGGGAGGTTTGGAACACTCTCCTTGCAATCTACGATTCCTCTCTTCATAGAGGACCTTCGCCATGTTTGTCATCTCAAAGGAAGCCTTTCTGAATGTATTCTCATCTTCTGTCATGATAGGACATGGTCTCTAAAGTCTCAGCTGCAACTTCTGCAACTTGAGGATGTATTGGTGTAGAGGACTTTGTAAACCTTTCTCTTCTTCCCCTTGAGCCAACTATAGGGCTTTCAACCAGCTTTCCTTCACCTCTCTTGAGCTTTAACCTTGTTAGCATGACACAAAACTAGCAAACAATTAAATCCTTCTTTGCACAAGCAAATCTAGTAAGAAAAAACCAGTGCTATGATACCAACTTGATTTGAAATGGATTAGATTAGTAATTTTGTGCTAATTCTCCATTTAGAATAAAACCCAAGATACTTATCATTTTCTTATCAAGTTCTTAAGGATTCACCATGTTTGCTTGATTAACTGATTCCCATTAGAGTTTCTTATGTAAATGTTATAAACAATTTAACATAAAGCATATGTTGAATAGGAGAAAAATAATAAAAAAAGAACATCAAAATACAACACACAACACAGATATTTGATGAGGAGTTCACCCCTCTTGGACTACGTCTCCTTGGTCTAGCTTCCAATTCTTGGGCCTCTCTATTATGCTAAAAATTACAACAAAAGTGTGTTTAAAATGCTCCAATTCCTCTGAAACTTGTCTCAATGAATTTAGAATACTCAAAAATGGCTATCTCGCCTTCTTTTTCATCCAATTTGGATAAGAACTAAAGAAGTTATGACTTCTCCTAGTTCTTCCACTATTTGTTCCACAAATTTCTCCAAAACCGATAAAAACCCCCATTTTCACTCCAAAATCAGCTAACCGAGCGAATATTTCACCGTGTTGTGACCCATAACCTGTTGGACATATCACAAATCGCAATCGGTGTAAACAAACCCAACGGATAGTCTTGTAAACAAAGCAGCGATTGTGCAATGTGATATCGGCGGACCCGATGGGAACTTAAACTATGGCTCATAATTGTATCGTGTCCAGAAACTTATCGCTCATCACAATCGACAGAGAACCTGGATCTTAAAGTTTGCAGCCTTGTTTTTCCTGTGATATGTGATTGTGATATCGCATCACAACCCAACTTGCGGGGGGGCGATTTTCGTAATACCTTCCCCTCGTTGATTGCAATTGCAATTTCCGATTGCCTTATCACATCGCAACCATGGTTGTTCTAGGGTTGATTTTGTAATTCCTTTCCACTTGCGACTGTGATTAAGAAAATGTTGGGGCCAAAGGAAACCTTCCACTTGGTGCTCGCTCATTCGTTGAAGACGTTGCCACATCATCCCAATCCTGCCATCTAGACAAGTCAAACTTGAAATTTGACTTGCTCTAACTTCTGCATACAATCTCGGATTTGAGTGTCATTCACATTGTTGGATTTAGAATGATGAGATCTTAGATTTAAAACTGAGTTTAATAAGATTCTAACACTTTGAATTTTAAGCATAATTTTTTAGCACCTGATCAAAAAATGACATGACATTTCCTAAGGTGTCAAGGATGCTAAAGTCCACAACTAATAAATTCACCCCATGACTACAATAGTCATAAGAGCGTAATGTGCAAGTTTTCCACCACCTATTGATGCCTTTTGTAAAAGGTCCCAGTTTATCATGATTCTTATTTTTCTTAATTGTGTTATCATGTTTCCTCAGAGGTGTGGAGGAATCTTTCATTATGTGGAGTACAGATGTGGCTTTCATTGTGCAGAATGAAAAGGCGTAGAAGAAGTTGTGTAGAGTTGTCTTTCATTTTGTGGAGTGTGGATATGCGAAGGAAGCATGTGTGGAGGATAGAATAATGATATATTGTGGAAATGATTAGGGAAATGGAGCATTCTTGAATAAGAACTAAACGTGGACCCCCCACTGCCTTAATCAATTCATTAGAGGTATAAGAAAGGACTATGTTGCTTTATAGCTATCAGTTTTATTTTTCCTTTTTAAGTCTCACTTGGAATTGAGCACACACATAGACACACATGTATATCTATATATATATATATATATATATATATATATATATTCAAAAGAAGAGATATTAATAGAAATAAATTTTTTGAAGAGGAATTTGATTTTTTTTCACAAATTATATATATAAGAGGAGCTATTAGCAAGAAATAGTTTTCTTGGGAAGAATTTCAATATGGAGATGTAGATGGTGGGGATCTAGTGTGTACTAAATAAGACATTGGATGATGACAATTTATTATGAGATGATGTAAATATACACAAATGTTGATAATATTAAACTGATTATTATTTCATTTTCCATTTGTCTTGGCACTTTTTAGGAGTAAATATTGAAAATTTTGGCTTACAAGGCCCATTTTAGGAGTAGACACCACTTTGGTGATTTTGGGTCTAGAAACCTTCAGGTCTAGTTTGAGGCATCATATGACACTTTTTGGGGGTAAACATTTGCAATCTTACCTCTAATCGTGTCAATGTTGTTCTAGACAATGTAATCTTTCCAAGGGTGCAAAACTTACCTCAATCAAGATTTGTATGTGGAACTTATAATTCTCATAGGTTAACCCGCCATATTGACCACTATGGTGACCCTACATCATCCCCATTACTCACACATGTAGATTTGTTCATGAGTGGAATTTCAAGAAGATTTTAGAGAGTTCAAAACCTACCACTAATTGAGGGTTGAGGCATGCAAAAAACTTAACCTTAACCTTTGATAACTACTAGGATATGTTAATTATTAGGTCATGAAGAGAATCCTTTCAATTTTTTGGTATTGTATTATTCCATATTTGAGTGAAGCATCCAAGGTATTTTTTAAGGATTCAAATAATTTTACTATTTATAGTTTTATAGGCAAATATTTTAGTTTGAAAATTCATACATAGGGAATATAGACGAATATTCAATAAAAACACATGTAATTTACTATTAAAATTGGTAGATTTTTGGAAACTATTACCCATTTAGTCACATATATGTAACAAATAGGCAAATGTTTAACCAAATGGGCCAATATGTGTTTTCATAAAATGTCCAAACAAATAGCTAATTAACAAAATCTCGCCCCTAAATTTTTCCCTAGAGGCATCTAGGATTTGCCTATTGAAATGTAGGTCACATTGTCCATGGTAACTCCATAGTGAATGTGCCTATTGAAAGATAGGTCACACTATCCATGTTAACTCCATAGTAAATGCCCCTTTCTTTGTACATGCATTTCATAAGTGGGAAGAAAAGAGTAGAACATAGGCTCCACCTTCTAGCTAGGTTTTCTCCCATATTAGGTTTGTTAGGTGTATAGTGTGTTAATTTGGATAGATAGTGTGTTAATGTACTTGTTTGATGCGTGTAATTAGCGTATTGGCACTTTTTCGGGGCCAAAACATTCATATGAGGCCTCAAATTGGGCTTTTAGTGTCTTGTGGAGATTTTAGTGTGTTTTTGAGATTTTTTCAAATCTGTAATTAGCTTTAGATTTTTTGAGTTAGCTTTTATATTTTTTGGAAACAACTGCCCAAAAGGGTGAATTTTTTATTGTAGATAATAAAAAAAATTGTATTTTTCATTGTAAAGGGGGGTCAAGAAAGGAGAGGTTAAAGGATAAGGATGACTAGGTAGAAGGGAAGACTATCACTGTGTAATCAGACCAAGGAGAAAGGAGGATTATTGAAATGTATATACAAAAATTTCAATTAATATAATTTGTTCTAGTTCATTTATCCAATAAAAATAGTAGTTGAGTTCTTTTTTTTATTACATCATTTGGTATCAAAGCAAGAGAATGTTTGGGAGAGGAAGAGGAAAAGGATTTCTTCCTCGTATACATAGAGATATGAAGGATCTCCAATGACAAGTAATAGATATTAAAAACTTGTTGGCAAATCAAGGAATGATACCAAGAGGAGACATGACTAATGAAGAGATAAACCATGGAGATGTAGATCAACATGCAGAGCTTGAAGAAGAACAATTAGAGTGATTTCCTTTTAAAGAGAGATTGCTTAAGGCCCTAGAAGAAAAAAAAGATGGGATCAAAATGGAAGTTTTAGAGTATTCAGGTAGTCTTATAATAGAGGAGTTAATAGATTTATTGAACAACTTGGGATTTTTTTTTAATGGAAGCCTATGACAAGGGAAAATAAGGTAAAATTTGCATGCACCAAGTTGAAGGGTCATGAAATAATATAGTGGGATCATTTGCAGAAAGAAAGAACAAAAAGGGAAAAGACACAATAAGGACCTGTAATAAGAAAGAGAAGAAGTTGAAACAAAAATTCCTTCCTCTAGACTACACGCATACCCTTTTTCTTAAGTTTCATAACTTGAAGTAAAACCTATCTATCGTGCAAGATCTTACAAAAGAGTTTTATGAACTCTCCATTCATGTGGATCACTAAGAAACTGCTACAAGGTATGTGAATTGTCTAAAATTTTCTATCCAAGATGAATTGAGCATGCATAGGGTTGGAAACATGGAAGAGGCATCCTAGTTAGCCTTAAAGTCGATGAAAAATAAAACCGACAATGCTTTCAAAGGAATATAGGAGAAAAGAGGGGTACATCATATCCATTGCAAGGTAAAAAAACTATATGAGAGGAGCATCATCCCAAGGAGTAGAGAAATCAAAAGATACTTAAAAAAATAACCCAAATCAACAAAGACGAAGAGGATTTCAAAGGAGTGGAGCTTACAATGGTGGAAAAGGATTGGGAAACCAATGAAGACCATTTTTTGTTTTAGGTGCGATGAAGACAATCATAGAGTATTTGAATGCCCAAATTATAACTTGCAAGAGAAAAAACAAGGAGAGAAGCATAGATTGAACTTGGACTAAGCTAAGAATGAAGAAGAGGGAATTGAATCTAAAGTTCCAACAAATGTGAGGGATAATCTCATGATGAGGAGAGAAAATATGATTCTGAAAAAGAAGCAAAGGTAGAGTAGCATCAATGAATATTCTTGGCTTCAAAAAAATATCTTTCAAATCAAGTGCACCTTTTGGGGAAAGGTATGCCAAGTTATTATTGATAGTGTTAGTTATGAGAATAATGGTTTCGAGAGAGATGGTAGATAAATTGAACCTACATTGTGATAAGCATACCCATCCTTACCAAATTGCACGGCTTAAAAAAAGGAATGAAGTCGTTGTTGACAATAGTTGTTCAATTGTAGAGTTCAGGCTTCTGTGATCCATATCAAGTTTATGAGAGATTTTTTGGCGAAAATCACATGAGAAACCATTTGTCGACGCGTTTCGAACCAACTAGTGTGGTTCATCGTCAGGACAAGTTGAAGAAACAGATCCAGCTTAGCATGTTAAATACTCTGAGTAGAGTCTCCAACGGCTAAATTAACGGCTAATTTTGACTAAAGGACCCAGGTCAAATTTCTATTTATTAATTTTTTATTATTATTTATTATTATTATTATTATTATTATTTTATTTTATTGTAAATAAGTTAATTTTATGGAAATAAGTTAAATTAATTCATGATTAGTTAAAACATTCATGATTAGTATTATATATTATATATATATATATATATATATATTATATATATATCTTAATTAAAATAAAATAACATTAGGTTGTTAAGATAAAAGTATAAAATATTTTTAATGGTGGTTATACATATTATTATTATTTATTATTTTATATATGGAAATACGTTTTATTTTATTTATATAATTTAACTTATTTCCATATATAAAATATAATTAATAATAATATATGTATAACCATTAAAAATTATTTATACTTTATCTTAACAACCTAATGTTATTTTATTTTAATATATATATGTATATATAATATAATATTTTTAAACTAACCATGAATTTATTTTATATAATTTTTAACTAACATTTTTTTACCTAATTTAACTTATTTCCATAAAATAAAATTATAAATTAATAATAATAATATTAAATTAAAAAATAGAAATTTGACCTAGGTCCTTTAGTTAAAATTAGCCGTTAATTTAGCCGTTGGAGACTCTGCTCAAACTATTTAACATGCTAAGCTGGATCTGTTTCTTCAACTTGTCCTGACGATGAACCACACTAGTTGGTTCAAAACGCGTCGACAAATGGTTTCTCATGTGATTTTCGCCGAAAAATATCTCATAAAAATAGTTGTTCATTCAAGTTTTCTATAGGCAAGACTTACAAAGATAAAATATGGTCTAATTTCATCCTAATGGAATATGCATGATATATGTTGTTGTAGAGGCCATGGAAGTATGATAGAAAATTCATGCATGATGATGAGAAAAATATGTATACATTTTGGAAAGATGGATCTAAAGTCATTTTAATGCCCCTTAAGGATGAAGAGAAAGCGAAGAATATGTTGTCTGAAAGGCAACTTGGAAGTGAAAGTAACAGGATTATACTATGTATTAATGGTGCAAAAGAAAGAGAAAGAGAAGGTGAATATTAAAGGTTGGATTTCCCCATTGGGGAATCATACCGACTTCGATTACGAGAGACATTTTGTGAGTAAATATTAGATTCAAAAATTTCTTGGGAATGGCCAATTTAGTTACACTTATGTTGTTATGGATAGGGATATGAACAAAAGAGTTCCAATTAAGAGAATTAAAAACAAAAATAAGGTTCTTCCCATTGTTGTTGATCCATAAACTATTATGGATATTCCACTGGACAGTTCATCACAACAGATCTAATAAAACTATATTAAAAGATATAAATCTACACTATTAGGGTTTTATTTCTCTTTAGATTTCTAGAGTCGTAGATTACTATTAATTGTGTATGCATGCAAATTAACATTATGCAAAAAATAGAGAATAGCGAAATAAAAATTCACAAACCATGAATTAACACAAGATATGACTTGGCAAACCTTTTTAGGGGAAAACCCCGCTAGAAGGTGAGGTCACTTTGCTCTCTTTCTCTAAATAGAAAATGGTTGTGAGTACAAAGAAGTATAGACTATAACCTGTGGGGTACTACAATGCACAAATCCTCTCTATGTTCTCTATATCCTATCCCTCTCGATTATTTTTTCTCATCTATGGAACAAATGCACTTGAATGAATGGAATCCCTTTTCCTCCTTGTGGCTTAGTTATAACACAACTTGATAGCCTACTAGTGGTTAGCTTTGACTACCTCAATTCTTAACCAAAGTTAAATATGGACTCTTCTAGAGTCTTTTTCATCATAATCATGTGGCTAGAACCTTTTCCATGAGTAATGAGCATTGACATGGAATCCTCTCAAATTATGGTGGTAAAAATTAGGAAGGTCAACATTTGAGTGGTATAACTTTTGCATATGAACTTTGATTGACATTGTTCTTGTGATGTTCGAAATTTTAATGTGTGAAGAATAGGAAAAACAAGGTGTTGCGCTAAAGTGGACCCACATGAAGTTTGGCCCTAGTTGCCAATTTTAACACTCCCTCTCAACTAGGGAGAACATCATCTGCAATATGTCTGTCGGTCGCTACTATTCATCCATCAAATGCACTGCCCTGTACACCCTGACCCTTGCCCTGCTCTGCTCTACTTTGTTCTGTTCTGCTCTGCTTTTGTCTGAATTATGAAGAAGAAGAAATGATCGAGGATGTATCATACTGACTCAAAGTCAGTCCAGAGTATGTACCACAAGTCTCAGGCCAATCTCAACCAACCTAAAGTCAGCGTCATAGTGAGTACAACTCCTACCACTGGTCCCAGACTAGTATCATCCTCCACTATCTCAAGGTCAGTCTCAGAGTGCGTAACACTGGTCTCAGACCAATCTCAACCGACCCAAAATTAGTGTCATAGTAGGTACCACTCCTACCACTGGTCTTAGACCAGTATCGCAGTCTTAGAGAGTGTACCACTAGTCTGAAACTAGTCTCATCTAACCCGAAGTTAGTGTCATAGTATGTACCACTCTCACTAGTCCCAAACCAGTACTGCACTGACCAAAGGTCAGTCTCAGAGTATGTACCACTGGTCCCAGACCAGTCTCAACTGACCCGAAGTCAGCGTCATAGTGGGTACAAATCCTACCACTAGTCCTAGACCAGTATCATCCTCCACTGGCTCAAAGTCAGTCTCAGAGTGTGTGCCACTGGTCCCAGACCAGTCTCAACCGACCCAAAGTCAGTGTCAAGTAGGTACCACTCCTACCACTGGTCCCAAACCAATATCGCAGTCTCAAAGAGAGTACCACTGGTCCTAGACCAGTCTCAGCTGACCCGAAGTCAGCGTCATAGTATGTACCACTCTCACTGGTCCCAAACCAATACTGCACTAACCAGAGGTCATTCTCAGAGTATGTACCACTGGTCCCAGACTAGTCTCAACTGACCTGAAGTTAGTGTCATAGTGGGTACAACTCCTACCACTGGTCCAGACCAGTATCATTGATCCCAGATCAATGAAATTCATCCTAGCATAGGGAGTATGGTAGATACAGCGATGCGTCCATCTGTACTACTATGGTACCTATCCTCATTTCCCTGCTCATTGATCAAATGAGAGGTGCTTCCCATGAGTCCCAGACTACATGGGTAGGATGCCTTGACTAGAGAACTTAATCAATCCTATCCTCACAGGAGAACTAATCATCCTGCTACACAATCGCCATGGAGAACACATCATCCAGGCCTCACAGGAGAGCTAATCATCCTACTACATAATCTTCATGGAGAACACATCATCCAGACCTCACAGTAGAACTATTCATCCTGCTACATAGTCGTCATGGAGAACACATCATCCAGACCTCACAGGAGAACTAATCATCCTACTACACATCGTCATGGAGAACACATCATCCAGGCCTCACAGGAGAGCTAATCATCCTGCCACATAATCATCATGGAGAACACATCATCCAGACCTCACAAGAGAACTAATCATCCTGCTACATAGGAGAGCGAATCATCCTATCCCACAAGAGAGCGAATCATCTTGTTCCATAAGAGAGTGAATCATCTTGTTCACAGTGCACACCACCAGGGGAGGGTGAGACACCTTGTGGTCGTATGTTGCTCCAGTAAGAATCACAAGCCCCTAAAGCTCCCAAATCTCAATGTATGCAACATGCAGGACCCTTTTACAAGGGTCTCTTGATGACTCCAAGTCGTTCTGGAAAATAAAAAAATTGATCTTTCCCCGGGGCTTTGGTACATCATCTCAGTGTGATGGAGCCTCCTTACTCATCAACTTACCATATCCTATATAAGGTAGTATCTGATGTCTATCTATTGGAGCAATCATTGAATATGGGATTCCTCAATAATTGAATCCCACCTCTAGTTTTCACAGAGAATCACAGTGGTATTCATCATGTGTACTCACTGAAGAGTTTCCACAACCAGGCAACTTCATACGAGGTCATACTCGTAGTTATGTATCCGTTCTTGGAGATACTTATAACAATCGATTTATGCTTCCTACTCATCCATGATATTGAAGTAGAATCCAAAAAGAACCATCACTGAGAAGTTCTCTAGTGATCCTCCACAATACCTGCCTAGTTAGCATTCGAATAATCATGCAATTTTCATATTTTCGGCAGTGTATCTCAATACATGAGAGATTGTGCCCTGAAGATATCTCAAAGGATTCTCATAACCAATCTAGTGAGCTCACCATGTTAACTGCAAAACATATGTCTGGACAGAAGTTCACTAAGAACATCAATGTGATTGAGTTTATGAAACTCAAAGGCATTTCCCAAATTTTGTCCGAAATCACTACCATATAACTTCTGAAAGTTAATATATTTGAGGTAGTCACATGCTTGCAGTTTATCATTCCACATTCATAATTCAACTCCCTCTTACTTCTACAAATATAGGGTCTGC
Organism: Pinus taeda; assembly: GCA_000404065.3. Lineage (NCBI taxonomy): Eukaryota > Viridiplantae > Streptophyta > Pinopsida > Pinales > Pinaceae > Pinus > Pinus taeda. The sequence continues at coordinate 168,213 of APFE031365486.1, forward strand.
ACCTATCAGAAATAGGTCATCCTTATGAGGTGCCAGTATGAGAGGTCTATCATCCACAACCTTCGGGTAATGGTTTAGATCGGTTTCACTCCTAGTGAATCTTAGCTTCATCAAATAGCTATCAATCCTCTCATACTACGCCTGGGGTGTTTTGTTTCAAGCCATAGAGGGCTTTCTTCCACCTGTATACATGATATTCCCATTCATGAATCTCAAACTCCACGGGTTGTTCCAAACTTGTGGACCTGCTACATGAGGGGAATGGTTCCCTTGTAAGATTTTCCTTCAGTACATCTTAGACATGTGCCTTAATGCTCTTTTTGAATTCAGGCATCCTTACCACCATCTGACTCACAAACCTCCAGTGTTGTGTTAATGAACATGGTCCCCAGTGGACTTCCTGCAACTTGATACAACCCTGAACTCAAAAACATCTTTGAAAAAATCTATTTTCAAACATGTACCTTTCCATCAATGAGTGCCACCTTGTAACCTTTGACTTCCATTGCTGAAATGGAGACCAAGTTCTTCTTGCAATCAGGTACATAAAATAGATTTTGTAAATGAATCGAGTTACCTTCACTCAATTGAGGAGTAACATTTCCTACACCCTTAGATCTGAACTTCCCAATGAAGTGATATTTAAGTAGGCTATCAGAAACTTCCATTGCACCATTTTGATAATATTCTCTACTTCCACTTCACCCTCGGTGAATTTGAACCCATCGATCCTTTTGTCTTGTCCCAACTATTGTCGGTGATTGCTCTTTCACTCTTACTTGAGCATTATCTTCACCTCAACTCTGATACCATGTTAGATTTTGGTATGTTCTATGCTTAGAACAGTTTACTTATGTTTCTTATTATTATCCACAGATTAGCAATCACATGTACATAAGTAAAGTGCAGAACATTAAACGATCAACAGAAAACAATCCAAGATAAGAGACACAAGATATGGCGGCTAGCCAGGGACAAACCCCAATATGGGGAAACCCTTTGATCAAATCTTCTTTTATCTTCAATAATTCAGTAGAGAGAAATAGTATATAAATCTGATTTACATTAGCAACAACAAACCCTAGATCAGCGGCATCAGCATCATCGGTATCAGTAGTATCAATATATTTGCATTAGCCAGCATCACTATCATCAACATCACCGCCATCATCAACATCACTGGAATCATCATCAACGACATCACCAACATCATCGACTTCACCGACATCATTGGCTTCATCAGCATCACTGACATCATCAGCTTCATCGACATCATCGGCTTCATCGGCATCATCAGCATCACCGGCATCAACATCATCGACATCACCGACATCATCGACTTCACCGGCATCATCATCATTGGCATCACCAGCATCATCAGCTTCACCGGCATCATCGGCTTCACCGACATCATCAGTTGCACCGGCATCATCGACTTCACTGACATCATCATCATCGGCATCATCGGCTTCACCGGCATCATCGGCTTCACCTGCATCATCGACTTCATTGGCATCATCGGCTCCCTCGGCATCATCGACATCACCGACATCATTAGCTTCACCAGCATCATCGGCTTCGCCGGCATCATCGGCTTCACCAGCATCATCGACTTCACCGTCATCATCGGCATCAATGGCATCATCGACTTCACTACCTTCATCGGCATCATTAGCATCACCAGCATCATCGGCTTCACCGGCATCATCGGCTTCACTGGCATCATCGACTTCATCGGCATCATCATCATCGGAATCACCGGCATCATCTTAGGATCTCTCCTCCTACTAAAACCCAAAGACAAGTAGAGAGAGGAAGAGATCCAAGTGTGTGTACAAATGACTTGAATTCCTCTTCTATTTATACTAAAACATAGAGGTTGAATAGACATGACATTTGGGCTTCTTGAGCCTACATAGGTTGTAGGTCGGCTTGATAATAATTCCATAATCAAAATAAATTCATATCTCCATGAATACTTATTGAAATCGGATGATATTTAGATCAATCATACACCTCTCGACGAGAGGAATCTAATAAAAATATTATCAACCATGAATAAGATGACCCACATGAAGTTTGGCCCTAGTTGCCAATTTTAACAGAAATGTTTCTCCTTGGTATTCCAATGTTCACCTAAACTTGTACAAAGAATAAGTTTGTTGCTTCTTCCTCATTTATGGTATTTTACAAGGCATCAAAACACACATCTTACTGAACCTGTCAACTAACATGAACATATAGTCATGTCCCTTATTTGTTGTTAGTAATCCTCCCACAAATTCCATGGAAATGCTTTCCCAAGGATGAGTGGGTATAGGTAGGGGATGATATAGACCCTATTTCCTATTACTAGGCTTACTACTACAACAAAGCATGCATCTTTGTATGAACCTAGCTACCTATTCTTGCATCTTGGGCAATACACCTACCTATGTTGGTTGACCATTTTATTCCAAACACCAAATTTCCCCACAACCTCGTAGGTGTGAGCCTCTCTAATTAGCTACAATAGTTCACCTTTAGGAACACATAACTTATCCAACTTGTAGATTAACCCATCTTGGAGATGGTATTCAACGGTGTGGTTGTCATCATGCATGTGAATTTGACTTCGAAACTACTAAAACACCTCCTTGAAGTCCTCATCCTCTAAATATGCCTCTTTGTATGCATCACGGGTGAATGGCTCCATGTGCTTCAGAGTTATCAAATTAGTGATCTTTGATATGGGTGGCCTTAAAGCATGTTCTCCAACTTGATTATGATTCCATTCTTAAACTTAAGCACTAAATGAAACTGTTGTAGAAACCCCATCCACTTGTAATGTCGGGTCTATTGTAACTTAGTTTGGGCCTACATGTACTATTGTGGATGGTGATCTGTGTGGATCACTTTCTCCTTTCCCATCAGATAGTGCTTCCATTTCTTCACAACTTGCATTGGGGCATATAGCTCCTTTTCATAGGTATGGTAGTTAAGAAATACCCCATGAAATACTTCAGAACGGTAGCATACAAGCATTCCTCCTTGCATTAAGGTTTCTCCCATAACATACCCACTCAAAACAGTCTCCACTTCGAAGGGTTGTTGCAAGTTTGATAATTCCATAACTGGTGCTTGACTAATATTCTTCTTTAGCTCCTCAAGGACCCTCTACTGACCCTTTCCACATTGGAAACTCTTTCCACTTGTTTTTATGGCGTGGAGTGGCATTATTAATGCTAAAAAGGAGGCTATGAACTTCCTTAGGTATTTTGTTACCCCAACGAAACTCCTAACATCAGAAACATTAGTAGGAACCATCCATTTCATGATGGCCACCCTCTTGGAAGGATCTATCTTCAACTCTCCTCCACCGATCACATACCCCAGATACACCAAATATTATTGTGCAAACTCACACTTATTCAAATCTGCTAGCAGTTGGTGCTTCTTTAATGTCTCCAATAGGTGCATCAAATGTGAGATGTGCTCCTCCCAAGTAGCATTGTATACCAGTATATCATCCAAATAGACACTAACAAATGAATATATAAAAGGGCACATTATATCATGCATTAAGCTCATAAATGTAGTCGATGCATCACATATTCCGAATGGCATGACTAACACTCATACAAACCTTTCTTGGTTTTGAAGGGGTTTTCTAGGTATCTTCTTCTTTGACTCGAAATTGGTGATATTGAGACTTTAATTCTAGCTTGGTTAAATACTTCACTTGTTGCAATTGGTCCAATAGATCATTGAACCTGGGAAGGGGGTACATATTCTAGGACTATATAGGTTTACTATATAGGATACTGACTATATAGGGTTACCTATTATAGGATGTGTTGTGTTGTCATTTTGTCGTCAGTTATTGGCCCCACTTCCTTAATGGGACCTAGGAGGTTGGGTCTTGTCATAGTAGCTCTTTGTCTCATTTTTACCCTGGAAATCTGGTGAAAGCAGGTAAATGTGGGAGGGGCAGCTATAGATTGGTGTCATATCTCCCAAGTTCAACACTTGGACTGGATGGGCGGAATTTGTTTGTCATGCATGGATGTTAGTTGTCTATGTGTTTGTTATGCATGCATTGTGATGGTTATTATTGTCGTCTTATGTCATCATGATGTTGTTGGTATGTTATGATGTTGATGTGTTGACTGAGAGAAGTAGGAGATGCAGATCATCGGAGTGAGGTTGCAACACTGTACCTCGGGGTAAGAGTATATTGTCATACATGTTTGTATGATTGGCATGCAGGTATGTGATTAATGGTTGTTATAAGAATTATGGTTATGTATATGCATGTCATTCTATTGTTGTTGTGAATACATGCATGATATAGATGTAAGGTGATTAGTGCAATCATATGCAAATGCATCAGATAGTCATGCATAGTAATTAACTTATTGTTATATGCCTTACGGTCACACACAAGATGATTATGGTCACTCCATAAGATCTTTGATGTTATTATCTAGCATGATAAATTGGATTGGCCTGTGCAGATCTTTAGGATTATGACATTCATGTATGAGATGATATACTTGTGATATTATGTCGTACTAATATGGATTGACTTGTGCATATGTGATAGCCTCCCCTGAGATACATTGAGGTGTGAGTTTGATTATGTCAGCTAATTGGTTTAGCTAAAATGGTATGTTTACAGGTTGTTTGAATGCTTGATTAATTGCATGATATGAGTATGTGTCTATAAGATTGCATGAAGGAGTGGTATTGTTTTAAGATGGTTGTACTAACACAATATGTGCTGAGACAGTTGATATGTGTGTGAGTGCAAGTAGCTGCTAGTTGTAGTATTATGAATAATGATTATGAGTTGATTGGTTATTATGACATGAATATTAGTCTTGGTAAAGTTTGATTTCGAATTAATAGACATGATGTCTGGATCTTTGGAACATGTGACTGATATGTGTGAAGAGATGCATGGTAACATGCTTAGCATTAGCATGACAAGTTAATAATTGATTTGTTTATATAACTAACAACTGGGTGATGTGATAACACATGATAAGACTCAATTGAAATAAGGAAAAAGTTAAAAGAAAGAAATTAGGTGAGAATTCCTTTAGCTATGTTTGCAAACCACAATTCCAAATGAATGAGTGCTTTTCATGAATACAGGAAGTATTCTTAACCTTGATTTTATTTGACATTATGTGGGTATGTGTTATATTCATGAATATGTATTTGACGGGTATAACAGTTGGTTTCTAGTTATGGTTGGATTCGTCAAGGAGTTCGGGTCCCTTAAGAGATGATGTATCTACATGTTTAGTACAGGTCAGTGTGATGGGTACACCAAGTTAAGGTAAATGATATATTTCTATGGTTATTTATGCACTGACAGTTATGTGTTTATGGAAGCAAGATGCATGGGATTGAATGGAAAAAGAGACTGCAATGAAATGTTGAAGAAGGCTTAGGTTGAGCTTTCTCTTGGAAGCATTGGGAACCATGGGGTTGAGTCATGGTGTTTGTTTCTAGTTTTGTGCTTTCGGTATTTTGTGATTTGTTTGTGCTTGATTTACGGTTTTATTTATGTCTAGTGCATGGCCATGCCACTTTGATTGTGGTGTCACATTGCTATTGGTTTTCTTCTTATTTGCTTTTTTTCCTTCCTTTTATGTTTTGAGGGTGTTGGGAATTAGTTGGGGAAAGAGGAAAGTCAGAAGAGCCGAATGAAATCCAAAAGGTAATGTAAGACCCAGATGAAACCAATACATGTATAAGGGCAGCTAAAGATAAGAATATGACATCCAGTTGGATTGGTTGGGTCCATTCGTGTAAATTCACAGTGGTAGGACAGCCATGAGAAGGGTAATCATGTAAGGTAAAATAAATGGATTTGAGGCATCAAATTCCTTAGATATGTTGGGAACCCTTGTTCTTGATGTTGTGCATGTTGTGCACGAATAAAGGGAGTTCTCTTAACCTTGACCTTATGATATCTGGTAATCGTGTTGTGATTATGATTATATTGATGTTTATATATGTATGTGCATATATACATATCTCGTTGTCTGATAGGATCATCAGGAATCATGATTGCTTTATGCTAATGTTTATATGTATATATGTTTGTATGTGTGTCATTGCCTAACAAGATCATCAAGGGTCATGTTTGTGGAGGAATGGTTTCTTATGCAGGTGAATGGCATGAAGATTTTCCTAGTTTATGAGGAATCAAGTGGGTAGAGTATCCCTGACAGATCTATGAGGTTAGTATCATGTGGATATGAATTGATATTATGTGTTTATACTATGCCTATGTTTATGTTATGGACAAGTAATGTTGAGGGATACATCAGTGGAATGAAAGTAGTGCAATCTGAGACATGTTGGGACAAGCATGGATGGTTGAAAGACACTAGAAGCAAGGTTGCTTGGTACAGACATTGTAGTTTCCAGATGTGTAGTACTAGTGTTATGTACATGTTGTATATGCGGTGTTGTGTACAGATGGTGTTTTGTACATGTTTCATATGTGGTGCTATGTACATATGGTGTTGTGTACATGTTGTATATGCAGTGTTGTGTACATATGGTGTTATGTGCATGTTGTATATGGTGTGTTGTGTACATATGGTGCAGTGTGCATGTTGTACATGTGGTGCTATGTGCATGTGGTGCTATGTGCATGTGGTGTTATGTACATGTTGTACATGTGGTGTTGTGTATATGTCATGTAAGTGGTGTTGTGTACACATTATGCAGGTGGTGTTGTGTACACATTGTACAAGAGGTGTTGTGTACATGTGGTATTGTGTACACGTTGTGTTGTTCACATGTGGTACTGCGTTATGTGTATTATGTAGTCATTGTATCATGACATGTGTAATCAATGTGTTTTACTATGTGTATTATATGTGTTATGATTATACACCGAGTGTAGGTGTATGTGTCATGTTGTACACCGAGTGTAGGTGTATGTGTGGTGTTGTACACCAGGTGTAGGTGTATGTGTCGTGTTGTACATCGGGTGTAGGTGTATGTGTTGTGTTGTATATCGGGTGTAGTTGTATGTATTGTGTTTTACACATGTGTAAGTGTATGTGTGGTGTTGTACACCGAGTGTAGGTGTATGTGTGGTGTTTTACACTAGGTGTAGGTGTATTTGTGGTGTTGTACACCGAGTGTAGGTGTATGTGTTGTGTTGTACATCGAGTGTAGGTGTATGTGTTGTGTTATACATTGTGTATGTGTATGTGTATGTGTTATACAATGTGATGGGACATACATATATCAGACTGTCTAGGCCCTTGTTGTTGTTGCTATTAAGGGTTGAGGCAGTTTAGTCTTAGGATACCCTTGTTGTTGATATTGAGGGTTGAGGTGGTTTAGTCTCTGGATGCCCTTATTGCCGATATTGAGGGTTGATGAAATTTAGTATCTAGATTCCTTGTTACTGATATTGAGAGAGGAGGAAGTTTAGTCTTTGGATTCTCTTGTTGATTGAAGAGAAGAGAAGAAATTGGGTGCTTGTCGGGTTTGGAAAAATAAACCAGCGTGTATATGTGGTCAAAGAGAATATAAAGCACTAGGTGTTGGCTGGGTTTGGCAACTGATTCAATGTGTGTACAGAAAGGAAAAAGAACAAAGGGAGAAGGAAAAGAATCATTGAAAGATAAGTATCATTATTTTAATTTAATTTTTAATCATGCATGTGATTCGTTATTTTGATTTATGATGGTTGTATGTGATTTATGATGGTTGTGTTTTGAGCTAATAGAATGTGATATGTTTATACATGATGATTTGATCAAAGAGATAGTTTGACTTGTTGTGGTGGGAAGTAAAAAAAATTGCAGGTGTATTGACAAGCTATCAATGAGGTATGATTTAAATTTATTTTAGTCTAATGAAAATTATGTGTCTTGGTATAGGAAAGCATGGAAATGCCTGTGTTTGGGTGGTTGAAATTGGCTTCCATAGAGTTAGCAGCAATAGTAAAAAGGAATCGGAACATACAAAGTATGTTGTCAAAGCATTCAGGAGCAGGGCCATTGTCGAACATTGGTACCCAATAGTGTCCATTGATTTCCATGAGCATGCTATGATTGGTATGAAGGTTTTGAGGTAGGGATATGCCTTGCTTTTTGGACCTTCTGATGTGAGGAAACATTTCCAAAGGATGGATCGCCCGAGGGGCTGTGTAGCAAAGAAGGGGATGCCAACAAAACTTGGAAAGTGTGTGACTGCATGGAAGGGCATGACCGGATTACTTAAGGGATTGTGTAGCAAAGAAGGGAAGGCCAATGAATGAGTTTGTTTTGGTCATTAGCATTTCCAAATGAAATCAGAAGCACATTGGGAGTGTGCCTTAGAACAATGAGCTGGTAACTGTTCACTCAGAGAACAAGTAGCACAAAGATCGTAGCACTGGATATTGGATGCAAGTTTGACTTTGGCAATGGATTCTAGAATTCTTGGGAAGGAGATGAATCTTGGTATTACTTTGAGGGTGGAGGTGTGAGCCTATGGATTCCCTTGTTGATTGATGAAAGCATTTTATCTTGTTTATTTGTTGGTTAGAGAAAGTATGCATATGTGTATATTATTGTAAATATTATATTGAGTTGTCGTTATAAAGCTCCATAGACAGTATGTTTATTTGATGGTTGAAGAAAATGTGCATAAATTTATATGTGGTTGTTATTGTAAATATCATAATGAGCTATCTTATAAAGCTCTAGTAAACAATATGATTGTCATGTTTTCAGCAGTGGTCATCGTAAATACTGCAACGAGTTGTGTTATAAAGCTCCATGGGAAATATATTTTTTTTCGGCATTTTATTGGTCAAAAGTGTTATAGAACACCAAGGATGGTGTTCCCCCAAGGTGGAGGGGTTTGTAACAACCCCTGGTTGGTTTTCCATATAAAACATATATAAGACCAAGGTCACGGGACATGTATTCCAAGCTAAATGTTGGGCAAAACATGTTAGTGGGTGTTACTTTGGTTTATTAATGGCTAAGGAAATAGGCAAAGGAAAAGAGGAAATAATTGGCATTTATTTATGGAAATAAAGGAAAATATAGGAGAAAAGGAAGGTGAAGGGTCATAAATTTGCATGAGAGGGAATTTGAAGGGAAATGAAGAAAATGAAGGCCTCAATGATAAAATGGCTTATGAGGATCAGTTCAAGGCTTTTGCTGGTTTAGATTTTGTCATTTTAGTTTAGGAGCTCCATTATATTCTCTCATTCTCTCATACTCTTGCAAACTTAGAGTATTATTGGATCATTCTTGGAGAACATGGGCATACATTAGATTTGGAGAAGGAAGGCAAGGAAAACAAGGAAGCACAAGGAAATAGTTGGACCAACAACTACAGTTGGATTTCTTTACAAGTAACAGGTTGCATGTATGATTTCCTTGATAGTGTTGGCATATGTGGTTTTGGTTATGTGATGTCATTTTCATGGAGGATTGCTTGGATTAACAGTGATTTTAGCCTTGCCTTTCCATTTCCTAGATAGTCATGCTGTTGTAGATTTTTCCACTTGTTGTTTTCTGATTGGTGCTTAGGTCCTGCTGTGGCTACAACCACTTTCGAGTGTTTTCGTTGTTCCCTACAGGGAACAAATACTGTTCCCTAAAAGGAATAACACCTTTTTGGAGTGTTTTTGTTGTTTTCATTTTCCCCTCTAGGGAATAGCACTTTAGAGTTTGTTGTGGCCACAACCACCACCCTATTAAAACCTGCTCTGGGGGGAATTTGAATGGGTCCCTTAAGAAGTTTGATCTTTCGTCTCTTCGAATGATAACCATAGTTGTCAGATGGAATTGTGTCCTCAATGTTGAATGGTTCAATGGTTTATTCATTATGGTTGCAATCTATTTTTAATCATCAGTCCCCAAAAAATCATCACGCCCTCTTGAGATTTAGAGCTGAAAGGACTCATATAACCCCCAGTTGCAGAGTCTGTCTCTTTATGAAAGTTTTTATGAAGGTAAAGCTTGTTTTAGTCTTTTCTATCATATCTCTCATAATCATAGCTAATGTTAATTATTTCTGCAAGTGAGACCAAGAGAAGAAAAGCAAGGTCGACGAGTTGATGCATAAGCATCAGGAATGGCTGCGGGGAAAAGATGCAAGCGAGACCTAGCTAAAACAAAGGAATTTATGACAAGCAACAGGGAAGGCATACACAATGGGGAGCTATGCAACAGACTATGGTGATTTCTTATTGCTTATCCTCCCTCCAGCCCTTCCACTCTTGTAACAGAGCTTTCAATTGCAACTACTGACTTGCAAAAGGATCTTACATCCTGAAACACCTGTCCAAGAAAAGGAGGTATGGGCTCAGAGATTTGTTTCATATGTACAGTGTTCTATGGATCCTAGAAAAATGCCTTCGTCTGCTGGATCTGTGCAAGTTTTATAAGGCTTGATGGATGGAAACAACCGCACAACACTCTATCTCACAATCTGTCGAAGAAACGTATGAACACATCGAATCAAATTATTATTACCTCCGGATACACATTAAATCAAGACAGATGTCAAAAAATGAGTGCATTGTCTGCATTTGCCTTTAGGGAATAAAAAGGAATAACATTCAATCGATACGTGTGCAAATGGATGGCATGCAGTCATTCCTCTTTCTACTGCAATCCATTCATTTTTATTCAGGAAATAGAATGATCCAGTAGCAATGGCTTCAACATGTTCGTTGTTTCATTAACCGTTACATTTTGTATATTTTAATTTGAATATGGAAAGGAAGAGGGAAGGCTGAAGGTCAGGAGAAACCAACGATCAGTTCTCTTTCTCCATAAGTATCACCTCTGGATAGAGGAAAAGGAATTTTTTTTGGCAAAACAGGGGTCGATTTTATTGTGCTAATAAAGAAGACTATTTCGGTCAAGAAGAAGCCTTTTTTTTTTTTTTTTTTTTTTTTTTTTTTTTTTTTTTTTTTTTTGTTTTTTTTTTTTTTTTTTTTTTTTTTTTTTTTTTTTTTTTTTTTTTGGAATCAGGGTGTTCTGACTGGCATGAGGATATATATGTTTTGTTATTGTGCACAATGATAACAGACAGCTTATGACTAGTCTTGGTTATTTGAATATAATTCGTTATCATGGTTAACTCATGAGCGGTCTTCGATTCAAAGCTACATTAAACATCAGTTGCAGGTTTTATTTGTAGAAATAGGAATGTGTATTCTTATATGAATAATTAGATTGTAATTAAGCTTAAATACAACCTTGTTCATCGGTGAACTCAGTAATTTATTTACTTGGACTTGGAATCTATATATGATGTTTAATCTCTTTTATTATGCTCCTATAGGATAGATTAGAATAGTTAGAACTAGCATAAGTAGGTAGAATCAGTGTAGATAGGACTTGATACATATAAGTTAGTTGTTTCTTTTGTTGATTTTGAAGTTTTCCTCCAAGAAGCAATCTTTCAAAACCTATAACAGTTTGCGAGATCCTTCAAAACCCGTTGGAACTAGCCACTCCAAATGAAAACAGATCTAATTGGGGTCTGTGATTGGGTTGGTTCCCTTTGTTGGCACAGCGAACATTCGACATGACAAAAAAATTGGCACTAGAATGAGGGCTTGAACCGCCATCCACAGCTTTCAAGATTTCATCTATAAATGTCGCGCATGGATTCAAAAATATTAATGCATGGATCGTAAAGGTCGAAAAGATCCTTCTGCCCATTTGGAAGAGCCTCATTTCGAAGAAGCAGAGGTCCCTCTAAGTCCCGTGTTTGGGTCACCCAAGGAAGAGAGACTATGGGAGTATCCTGTCACTTAGGAACAACCATTCAGAGTACTTACTCGTGCTTATGCTCATTCCCTATCTCAGCGCCCCATCTTTCATTCTTTACCTCTGACAGTTAAAAGAAATCCAACGATCTTTCCCATAAATGAAGAGACATATGCAACCCTTTCTCTTGAAGATATTTTGCTAGAGTCCTTGCAAAGTATTGACACTCCTTGGGAGGAAATTCCTGAAGATACCATCTCTAGAGGTGATTCGTGCTTAGAAAATCAAGGAAACAGGCATCCTTGGCTTGATTGGGAAAATCCTAACAAAGAACACCCGAGGGAAACCTTCAACTAGAACCTCCCAAATCATACTATGGCTAACGTCCCTCCTCCATGTGGGAATCAACCTCCACCGCCTCCTCCAGGTGGGATTCAACCCCCACCTCCTCTAGGAGCACTCCCTCCCTGGCTTGCACAGGACGTTGTAGCAGTACCTGGGCATCAACATGCCTTACCTAAGAACGTGGAAAGAGTATTGCCTAAATTCGACCCTGAGCGGGGAGAAACTATTGATAACCATATTCACTCTTTCTTCTTAGCTATGTGCATGTTGGGGGTAGCCGATGAAGATGTGGTATGTCGCTTGTTCCCTTTTACTCTGATTGGTATGACTTCCACATGGTAATTTAGCTTGAGAATAGGATCAATCAACTCATGGGGTGTCTTTCAGTAGGCCTTCTTAAACAAGTTTAGCAATGACAAAACACCCGTGGCCTTAGTTTTAGAACTATCCCATTTAAAAATGGAAACCAAAGAAAAGGTCAAGGATTTTAACATCCGTTTCAACACTTTGTTCAACAGAATCCCGGCTAATGCTAGACCTACTGATGAGGTGCTCATGGAATTCTACATCACTTCTCTCCCTGTCCTTACCGCGATGTGGGTTAAAAGGAGTAACGCACAAACCTTACAGGGTGCTATCGATGAAGCAGTAAAAGTCGAGAACGAAATGATCAATATCAAAACATGTCATCATATGACCGAAGGAAAGAAAGCCTCTCAGTCATCCAAGAAGAATATTGGGAGTGATAACAAAGTGGCTGAGATCAAAGAAAAGGACACCACAGATGTGGAAGGTTTGCATTGGATCATTAAGATATTGACGAACACAGTCATCAATATGAAAACGAATTCTGGAGAGAGTACAAGTGGAAAAGGAGGAGATTATAACAACAGAAAATCCTTCAAACCTTTCTATCATAAGAAGATAGAAGGTGGTCGTGGTCAACTTACGTTGCCTGCTCTACCCAATGAAGGGAATTTAAATATGGAAGAGGTGGCTCTTATTGGATCACTTCTTACCAAAGAAGAACCTATAGTAGAGCTGGAGTTAGAATAAGAAGATGAGGAAGAGTACTAAGTAGAAGATCCCTTGGACGAGGCATCTCAAGTCAATGTGCTATGGGATTTATATACAAATGGGAACGACGATGACGAAGAATATAGTACAGCAGAAATACACACTAGTGAAATCCGCACACGAAGTAAAGGGCCACTTGCGGGTGTGATGAAGCCTGTAGACCAGACAAAGAAAGATGTTCACCCTTCAAATGCATCCACTCCTAAGTTTCTGATTGAGAAGAATAAACTTAGTGGTGATTCCAAGAGCATTCCAGTCGTGAACTATCCAAAGAAAGAAAATGCACCTCCAAATGCAACGAAGGTGACTCAAAATGGTAAACTCCCACCTAAGAACGGAAAAACCGGTATGTTTACTATGCCCTACCCTCTTTATAACATTGATTACAATATTGTATATGATCTTAATAAATCTCGAGCTAATATCACATATTTTGATTTGTTAAAGTTAACACGGTAAAGAGATTTTCTTTTGAAAGCTATGAATGAATGGAATTGCAAATCTCTCACCAATCCGAGTAGTCAAACCAAAACTTCGGTTTCTAGACCTGTTAGTACCTCCAGTACATCCCAAACATCATTAGCCATGGAGGCCACTCTGTCAAAAATGAATCAGACACCCCAAGATGTCAGTGCAGCCATGATAGGAAGGAAATAAAAATCCATGACTCCACCTTTCCTTATCACATTTGAAATCTTCAACATGAATGTACATAATTGCCTAGTAGATTCTGGTGCCTCGTCCACTGTTATGCCTTACGTTGTTGCTAAAAGACATCATGCAACGCCTGAGAAAACTGGAACTCGAATTATGCAACTGGACAGAACGAATGTAAAAGTAATTGGAGAATTGAAAGATGTGATGATTCGGATGACTACCAAACCACAGTACACGCAAGTCATTGACATAGTGGTAGTCGACATACCCGAGGCATATGGAATGCTCCTTAGTATGGACTGGTCAACAAATTTGAATGGATATTTCTCAACTGATTGGTCCCATATCTTGTTGCCTCAAAAAGGAAAAGGTGATATGCTAAGAGTTGATCGAGAAAGATACATGAAGTATGTAGTGACAGAACTAAAAGACCCCAATGAACCTATAATGTTTACCAACTCTATCCTTGGGAATTATATTTTTGACATTTGTGCCATGGAAACCTATTTTGAAGAATTCCATGCAGAGACAGTTGAATAAACTGCAACAAACGCACAGTTGGAAACTCTCCCCTGTAGTCCAACTGATGAACTATCCTATATTATAGTAGATGATAGGACTAATTTCGTAGAAAGCAGTTCAATTGATGTAACATTAGATTCTATATTTTGGAAACTCTACTTTGATGGCTCTAACTGCATCGAGGGTGCGGGTGCTGGGAGCATTCTCATTGACCCACAAGGGAACCAACATTTGATGGCCAGCCGGTTGGAGTTCCTGTGCACCAACAACACGGCAGAGTATGAAGGCTTGCTATAGGGCCTGAAGAAAGCCATTGATATGAAGGTAAAAAATCTTAAAGTTTTTGGTGACTCACAGATAATTGTCGACTACGTAAGGAAAAGGATACATTGCAATTCGCCATACCTGGTAAGATACCAACATGAGGTATGGAGCTTAATTGACAATTTTGATTCTTTTAATATCACATACATACCTCGAGGGCAAAACCAAGATGCCAATCTGATGGCTGGTATGGATTCAAAACTTTTGCCTGATCTTAGATTAAACAAGAATAAATATTATGTTGAATTGATTTTCAGACCATCCGTACCTGATAACATCTCAAATTGGCAGGTATTCGAAGGTGACGAGCAAATCCTTCAGTTCCTGCATTGCGGAAAGACATTCAAAAATACACTCATTGATGAAAAAGAGCATGACAGGCTTATGAATGAGAGTGAAGATGAGGAAAAAGATCAGTCCAATATAATTCCCAAGTCAGTTGTGAAGATGGAGCACTTTTATGACCTACATGATAAATTTAAAAATCCGACTAACTACAAAATGCATAGCTCATCCATGAAGTATGAGCCTGTCAACTTGGAACCAAAAAAGACCCAAAAAATGTCAATTTGGGCTTAGGATGCTCTCCACCAGAAAAGGCTACATTTGTTAAGTTGTTTAAAGAGTACAAGGACGTCTTTGCATGGACATATGACGACTTAAAAACCTTCGATACCAGCATCATGTGGCATTGGAATTCCTTTGGAAAAGGATGTTAATCCCTACTAACAAAAGCTTCGTAAGATGCATCCAAGACTGGAACCATTGGTGAAGAAAGAATTGAACAAAATGTTGGACGCTAAAATAACTTTTCTGGTCAGGCACACCCACTGGGTATCCAATCTCGTGCCAGTAAGAAAAAAAAAATGGATATATTAGATTATGTATCAATTTCAGGAACTTGAACAGAGCATCATAGAAGGATAACTATCCTATCCCTTCTATGGAACACATTCTTGAATGTGTTTCTAGGTCTGAAATGTTGTCCCTATTGGATGGGTTTTCGGGATATAATCAAGTGTTGGTGTTGAATGGAGATGAACTTAAGACAACCTTCAACACTAAATGGGGCACCTACGCATATCGTAAAATTCCGTTTGGACTTATTAATGCAAGCACCACATTTCAAAGAGCTATGGACATAACTTTCCGAGGATTAATTAACAGATCAATAGTGGTTTACATGGATGACATTACTGTGTATTCTTATCGCAAAAGGGATCATATTTATCACCTGAAACAAATTTTCGAAAGATGCCGAAGGTACAAAATATCGTTGAATCCCAAAAGGAGCGTTTTCGCAGTTACAGAAGGGAAGCTATTGGGTCATATCCTCTCCAAGGAAGAAATTATTATCGATCCTGAAAGAATAGAGACCATCATGAGAATACAACCTCCTGCAAATAAAAGAGCAATAAAATATTTTTTCGGGAAGATTAATTTCATTAGGAAATTTGTTTCAGGCTTTGCAGAAATAGTGCACCCCATTCAGCTGATGGTGAATAAAGATGTCATGTATAGGTGGAGCGATAAAGCTAAGAGATCACTTCAGCAAATTAAGGAGGCCATCGCAGAAGCTCCTGTGTTGGTTAGCTCTAATTTTGACAAGGAATTCCTCCTGTACACTTTTGCTTCTAATGTTTCATATGCCGCAATCCTCACCCAAAAAAATGATAACGACAACGATGTCCCCATTTCTTATATGAGCTCTAATCTTCAGGGAACCTATAGACTAAAAACTTTATAGGGAGAAACTGAAAAACTCCCTTTTAATGGCCAGCATCTTAAGAAATATTTATAGTAGCCACCACATGGTGGTTACCTCTTGAGCAGGTTAGGATTTATTTTATTTTTGTTGTAAGCGTAGTTATATTTTTTGTTTCTTTTCTCGTATTTGTTTTTATGCAAAGTCAATCTTCCTTTTGTTTTTGAACTTCGATCCTTTTCAGCCATTTTATTTTGGTCTTTCAGTTTCGTTTTCACCTTTTGCAACTTTCTTTCGATTGCCCTCATTCGTTACCTTTAGCACTTTTTCTTCCCTCATTAACCTGTTGATGAGTCTGTGGATCCTAAATTCATTATTACCTTGCAAGTTGAATGAACTTTCGATGAGCCCATGAGAATTGGAAAATCAATGGTAAAATTCAAATCGAAGCCACTCACTAGCATCTATTGGGAACTAGGTAGGCTCTGTTGATAATCTGGATACCTAAAGCATGTAGGGACATCTTTATAAAACGAAAAAATGCATAACCACAGTTGGACTAGCATGGTGGAACGCTACATTTTTTTTTTTAAATCCCACCTAGACCTAGCCTATACTTGCTTATGATATTTGCAATCATTCTCCATTGGTTCCGTCCACCACACTAAAATTCCAATATCTGTCATCTACAATTAAACCTCCCTTCATGGGCTAAGCTCGTTGTCGTATATCCTGTGGCAAATTTAATTGTGCTCTAGTCCTTGTGCCCGAAACTAGAAGGGCTTATTTAAAAGAAGATGAAATGTCGATTCCTTGCGCCAATCTGGAAGGACATGTTGTATGGGAAGATGGTTGGAGTAGGGATTGTTGCTAGGCTCAGAGTACTGGTTGACACAACAAGCCCAATCTTGCTTAAGTGGTTTAAAAATATGGCATGATCCATGACTACACCCCATTCGATCATACGAAAGTATATCACTAAAAATTCTTACATAAAGTGCGAATAAACATATATACATATATTCGTCAAGCTTGATGTGTGATAAAGAGTGAGGTACACACCTAAATAGGTATTGACAAACCGGTGATGACCCTGGAAGGATTTTGAAAGTAGAAAACAGGTAGAGGAGGGTCAATAAATCCCATAATACGACCATTGGAGAATGCTTATCAAAACCCTATCAATAAGTAGAAGCTATTTGTCTTTATCCTGCCTAAGTGATTAATGTTGAAGTGGAACCCATGCCTGTCTGTCTATACAGTTTGCATTTCGAGTTTATCTTAACACCCTAATGTTCTATGGAGCAAAGTTTATTTGGTAACAAAGATAACTGGTTCGCCCAATGGTTCGTCATTTTGTTGTGGTCACAACCACTTTCGAGTGTTTTTGTTGTTCCCTCCAGGGAACAACTACTTTTCCCTAAAAGGAATAACACCTTTTTGGAGTGTTTTTGCTGTTTTCGTTGTTCCCTCCAGGGAACAACACTTTAGAGTTTGTTGTGGCCACAACCACCACCCTATTAAAACTTGCTCTGGGGGAAAATTTGAATGGGTCCCTTGAGAAGTTTGATCTTTCTTCTCTCTGAATGATAACTGTAGTTATAAGAAGAATTTCGGCGTAAATCACATATAGAAAGACCTTTGTCAACGCGTTTTGAACCAACTAGTGTGGTTCATCATCAAGACAAGTTGAAGAAACAAATCCAGTCCAGCAAGTTAACTAGTCTGAGCAAAGATTCCAACGGCTAACAAGATAAATGGCTAATTTTTTACTTGAGGCCCGGGTCAAATTTTCATAAATTAATTAAT
>APFE031365486.1:202608-264181 GCA_000404065.3 Pinus taeda
TTCACCAAAGCGCTTGGAAGAGAAAAGCTTGAAAGATTCAGAATGATGCTTGGACTCACCAACATCCCTTCACATTAAAGGGGGGAATGTTGACACCTAATCCTTGTGATTGGGTGAATTTATGTAAATAGATAAATTAGAAATATGAACAGTCATCGGGAGATGAACTGAACAGTCTCTCCCTCATGTATATAATGAAGACCTACCTGATGGAATAAAACACACGAATCATTTTTAACTTATGGAGTTACTGCCTGGCCTGACACCATGCATATATGTAATGTTCAGAAAATTCTAAAATTATCTTCATATTAATGATAATTACAAATTTCACTTATTTTAATATTAGCATTGTTTGTTTGCTTGGTAATTTCAGACCACACTCTCTACCTTTGTAAAACACTCAAATGATTTTATGTAAAAGGGGAACTTCAACATTCCACTAGATATGTTATGTAAAAGGGGAACTTCAACATTCCACTAGATATGTTATGTAAAAGGGGAACTTCAACATTCCACGAGATATGTGCAACATTGACTCTGAACAATTACACTAGCACAATCACATCCTTGCTAACAAAATGAGAACTACAGTAAGTGTGTTGCACATATAGCTTGGGCCCTAATTCTATATACCCAAACACATTTTCCTATATCATTAAGCCTTAAGGTCATTAGTGGTCAAACTATTTTGAAGGTACATTTCCATTATTTAATACAAACAACAAAAAAATTCTACAGTTCAGTTTAAATTGCAAAACTCTAAATGCTAATACAACCATAAAAATGCATAAATAATTTAGCAATAGGGTTTGGGGGTTGCAAGTTTAATTGCAGAACTATAAGCTATATACACATCCCCGTATACAGTACTGGATTTGAATCCATATGCTTATATTGATTTTTCACTAGTAGACTTGGAAAAAATATAACTCTAATCTTTGTGTCTGCGTCTGCTATTCCTGTAGGGGATGCCTCCACTTGTGGATATGGCCAACTGTAAAATACCACTCACATTCACCAGTTGGCTAGCCACCTTGTTTGTACCCACAACATTAATCTAGAATGATGCCAGGTTGATAACTATCTAAGGAATTGTAAAATCTATAGATCATGCATACTATTTTCAAGGAATCATAGGATCCTTTTGTACAGGTTAATTATCAATTTGTATACATGAGTGTGGAACCATATACCTCACTGAAATTAAGTAGAGACTAACTAATTAGAGAAACGTAAAGTGCTTTCAACTATGGCCTAAGACTTAGGCATTTTGCAGAGTAGACGTCATTACCAAGTCAAAAGATGAAGGGCATATTAATAAAGTACTTACATATATTGAACTCCTTACTTGTTGGGCTGAAAATTTATGTGTAGACATTGGTTAGTTGAGGATTTTGAATTGAAATACATTTCAAATAATTTGATTTGAAATTTTCCTACCAAGACTATGTGTTGTTACCCAATAAATTCAACTGGATCCCCAAGCCATGTGCACAAGAAAATGTGCACCCTATAGAAGTGTGCCAAAGTACCCTACAATAAAATAAAAACCTTAAAAACCATAACCACCAAGGCTAAAGTACCTATTCATGAATCCCTGTGGTTATTATAAATATTTAAAATCCTTTTAACATAAACCTAAAAGGAATAAGTAAGCTAATAGATTACCATCCCCAACAACAAATATACAAATGATTGTTAATGAATAGGGCATGAAACCCACAACACCAAGATATAAGTTGTTAATTAAGGATTCAAAATGATGATGCGAAGAATAAAGATCTATTTCAATCTTAGGTAACATGTACAAGTTAAAGGAGTACAATTATGCTATGTCAACGAAACTTTACTACATATACAAGGTCAAACCTCTTATCCTAACTATATCAGTAAATTATGTATTCGTGTATTAGGAAACTCAATAATACATTTTTTTCTTTTCATTGGGTAACGAAACCATTTTCTCCAGAAAGAGGATCTTGTCATTCTATTTAGATGCAACAACTAAGATAGGATTAGATCAAAGAATATTATCAATGGGATGGGACTAAAAGGTACAATCAGCAACAAGAGCCCGTGGGAGTGCACAATTCTACTCTAAAAGCATAAAGTAAGATAATCTAACAAAATGCATGAAAAATATAAGAAGCATATGTGGAAAGAAATGAAATAGAGCAAGAGCTAGAAGCCTAGAAGCAAAAGGCCCTAGCTCAACATCAGCATTAAAAATCAAAATAGAGTATAGGTAGCATGTTTTTTTTTTAGTTTACAGAACATAACAAAAAACAGAAAATCCAGACAACTATTATTTATAGACACCAAATTGAAAGTGGAAATTTTCAAAACATATATGTAATTAAGAAGTTATAAATGTTGTTATAGTAATACCGGTATAAAAAATTAGTAAATCTTTTTTATTGGCATAGTATCAAAAAAAGAATTTATATTGTTTTATCAAGTTTGTAACAAAAAAGTTGAAATTGTTCACTATCATGTTCATTTTCCTTTCAGCATTGGGCTCTTAAGTTCTGTGATATCACAGACTCTTGTTTTTTAACAATGGCCAACCATGCAATAAGAGAAATAATACAAAATGCTTATTATCCTTGTATAAATAGAAAACTAAAGAATTGTGTTATATGACTAAACACTAAAAGTCAAAGAATGAAGATGTTACCTAGGGAGACAAGGCAAACTTTCTAGTTGAGACAATGGTTGAGTTTCGTTTTCTTATTGCTATTGTCGGTATCTAAAATCTCATTATCACCATTTAGAGTGAAGATACCCTGAACTTGGAGATTGCGCAACATATAAATTGTTGTTGTTTTTTTTCTGTAAATATTCTTGGTAATACATTTGAGCTAATGTTGGCAACAACTGCTTTAAAACTAGTCTATTTCTAAGGCAACATCACAATGTGTTGTTATCGGGAGTTCTTATAATGAAGTTGATACAATGCAGAAAGAGAAAAGGAGTATTTTGTTTGCATTTAGTGAAAAATATTGACATATCTTCTATCTTTACAGTTGATGAGATTGGGCAACTACAAAGTGCACACACAGATTCAAATGGTGTGGAATATGCATTTGCAACCAGAAGTGTTCCTTGCACCTGTGTTGTGGTATTCAACAACCCCCCCATTTTGTTAATAATAACAATTAACGTTATATTGACTAAATGGGGACCCTTTAAAATTTCTCATTTAAAAAACAAAACTTAGCATTTAGTCATTTCTTTTATTTTTTGAATAAAGAAAAATAACAATCAAAACCTTTTTGGGAACTACTAAAGACTTACCTTTTCATATATAGCGTGTCTAAAAACCCACTAAAGGACCTTTCTAAAAAACCTCCAAAAAAATCAAGCAAAGCATTTAAAATAAGGCCTCCATGGTCTAAATTATCATAAAATCCAACAAAAACGGAAGTCCTTAAAGTTTTTAGGCTTAAGTCTCACATCACATAACACGACCCATTAAGAGTTCTCTCTTAAAAATGATATAGCAAGGTTTGCGAGTTGCGAAATCACAATGGCGCTTTGGCTTTTATTGTATCGCATTTCAGGTATTCAAGCAAATACTTTTCACTTATCATAAGCCGATATTGCGATATGCGATTCGCACCCAAACCCACACCGTAAAGTATTAAAATCAAATATTTTGAGTTTGTCAAGTCTATTGCCTAGGATGAGCTTAGTAATTAAACATACGTGAAATAGTTAATGGACAACTCGCATATCGCATCCGCAGACACACAGCAGGAGGTAAGATTTCTAAAACACACATCTTGTGATATTGTGATCTACGATATTGCTTCGCAAATCACACAATCACTATCATCACAGTATAATGGCTCGCCACCCTAGGAGCTTTCATCCCGGTTTTTGACGCAAACATTTATGAGCAATAAAGTTAAGGGATAACGAATCATTAGTGGGCATTAGTGGGAAATAACTGCATTTATGTGTGAAAAGCCATTTAGCTTGATACAATATCTTGTTATGTGCGTTCAAATAATGCCTCTTTTACCACCTTTACAAGCTATTTGCATTATTGCATTTTTACGTTCATCTTTGAGTGTCTGATAAATTTTATTCTTCATTTTAGGAAAAACTCGCAGAGCAGAGCATTAAGAACAATGGGGAAGAAAGGCAAGGTTGTAGCCTCTGAGAAGAAAGAGATGACTCCCATGTTCATAGACACCACATGCAGCAGAGAAGGAGGAACCTCTACATGGGAGACTATGTACAAAATACTGGAGGAGGAACAGCCAAGGATAATGGAAACAAATGTTACAATTGACGGCTGAGATTCCTCAAATGCTTCCATGCTAGAGATTGCTTTCTTGTTCTTGCACTGCATAGCTGCTCGACTGAAGATAATCCCTTATACCGATATGGTAAAATGGGTTATCGATGAATCAAATATTTCAGACAGACAATTCAAGATGAGAAGCCAAGGAGTCATCAGATCTTTTACCCTGGACAATTTACGGCTTATGTACCACCTACTAGAGCCACAGGTCATCTACAATAGGAAATTCATGGAGAAGTTTGTTAAAGAGAACAACAACCCTGCCGATTGCACCTGTGCCTAGTCGAATAATGAAGAGAAGATCAAGAAAAACAAAAATGGTAGGTACATTGTTGCATCTATTTGTCCCCCTTATATTTTTTTCGCGGCTATGTTATGTCAACTGTTTGGTAGACCTAATAGTACCAAGTTCTCCTCGAATTGGTTGTCATTAATTGAAGCAGTTGTTAACGTAACTATCATGAATTGGGCCCAAATCTTGTCAGATAATTTAGCAAAAACAATTATTGAGTATAGAAGGAGAAGAAGCATTTCTTTGAGGGTTTACCCTCCATTTTTTATGAACGCCTATGTTATGGACGCTATTTGTTTTAGTTCAAAGTTCCCCATCATGGGATGGAAATGGACTATTCAGAATTCACTTCCCATTCACGTGTACCATAAGGTCATGTGGGAATCCAATTTTCAACCACATTTGTTCAAGATTTGCCACGGATTTATGCTCCCTATTTACAAGCGGCTGTATAATTGAGATGCCCCTAGATTTTCCCAAGAAGCTAAAGTTGACATCCTCCTAGTAGCCAGATGGTTCAGGGAGGAGACATTTACATACATTAGAGTTTTTGGCAGCATCACCTCCCCCCACATCCTCCCATACTATGTTCCAGATAAATTGATGGCTAGGGAGATAGCCTACCAGATAGCTAGTGAGGGAGGAATGAGCCATACATTGAAAGAGTCAAAGAAATCCATTTTGCTCCAAAATCGACATAGGAAAAAATTTTGGAGGGTGGTTGTCGCAGCGACAACTTTGGCGACACGTTGGGAGAACCCCAGATTCTCTAAAATGGTTTTTTTGTAAGCACTAAGTCTCATTTTTTCAGGAAGTATTGATTCAATCAATTAGTCATCGTCAGCTTCCCACTAAACCTCGTTAGTATATAGTTGTTAATTTTAGGTATGTTCTATGCTTAGAGCAATTTATTTTAGTTTTCATAGTTAGTGCAATATCTTTTCTAGATTAGCAATCACATCAGCATTAAACTACAAATAGAACATAAACATAAATCGTAGAAGACAAGCCAAGACAAGACGACACAATATGTGGCGCTAGCCAGGGACAAACCCCAATGTGGGGAAAGTTTTGATCAATTCTTCTTATATGTTCTTCAATAGTTTAGTAGAGAGAGACAACACATATACAACAGAAGTCAACACTTTGACTTATCTAGATAAGAGCATAGATCATCTCTAAGAAGATGATACATGAGATCAGTTGAAGACATGTTGCTTCAACTGATTCTCCAAGGTGACTCCTTCACCTATCGTTGTGTTGCATTTCATCATCATGCTACACCTCATTGTGCTGCACCATGTTGCACCCATCATCACTATATTGCATCTCATGATGCTTCATTAATCATGATTGTACTATGTGCCATTGCTACACCATGTTTCCATACTGACCTATGTGTTGGATGAACCTCGCTTGCTTGTTGTCCCTTGCTTGCTTGTTGTCCCTAGCATGCTTGTTATCCTTAGCATGCTTGTTGTCCTTAGCATGCTTGTAGTTGCATGCTAGTTGTACCAATACATGCTTGCTACACTAAGTATCATGTTGTTGCCCCAATGTTAATTAGTTGTCCCTTGCATGCAACTCTCCTTCGGAGACAAATGCTACGGCTAAAACCACGGATAAACACTCCGGCAACTTCCCAGTTCCAATCTGCCCCACTAAAAACCGCAACGTCAGCCTCTAGGGACTGCGTCAAGCTTTTCTTCCCTTTGTGTCAACTTTCCCTGCAGGTCTGGCTTCTGCCCTTAGCTTTCCTGGCAGTTCCGGTTGTTCCGTCAGTTCCAGCAATTCTCGGCAGTTCCAACAGTTCTCGGCAATTCTAGCGTCTGGCAGTTCCAACAATTCCCGACAGTTCTGGCAGTTTCGATACTTCCAGTAGTTCTGGCAATTCCCGACAGTTCCGGCAGTTCCGACTTCTGTCCTCTAGATTAGGGCAGCATTATACCTTAGGATCTCTCCTCCTACTAAAACCCAAAGACAAGTAGAGAGGACTAGATCCCAAGTGTGTTGAAATGACTTGAAGGCCACATTTATTTATACTAAAACATTGAGCACATGTGGGGTTTATTTGGTTTCTAGCCGACCTTGGCGAATTGTCTTATAACACAAATAAATTCATAACTCCATGAATACTTATCAGAATCGGATGATCTTTAGATCAATCCTACACCTCTCGATGAGAGGGATCCAAGAAAAATATCAGCTACCATAAATAAGATGACCCACATGGAGTTTGGCCCTAGTTGACAATTTTAACACTCCCTCTCAACTAGGGAGAACTCCATCCGTTGATCCATATGTCTGACTGTACTATCTCTGCCATCAATGCCCTGCACTACTCTGCTCTGCTTTGTTGAGCTCTACTTTGCTCTGCTCTACTAAACCATGAAGAAGAAGAATTGATCGAGAATGTCTCATACCATTCTCTACTGACCCAAAGTCAGTTTCATCTAAAGAGTGTGTCACATCCCTCTTACTGACCCGAAGTTAATTTTATTGATCCCAGATAAATATCACAAGAGAGTGTTTCAAACCACTCATACTGATCCCATATCAGTTTCATTGATCCCACACCAATGGAGGTCATCATAACATAGGGAGTATGGTAGATACAAAAATGCGTCCATCAATAGTACTATTATGGTCCCTAACTCCATTTCCCTACTCATTGATCAGATGAGAGGTACTTCCCATGAGTCCCACACTGCATGGGTAGGATGCCTCGATAGGAGAACTAATCATTCTGTCCACAGGAGAACGAATCATCCTGCCCCATAGTCGCCATGGGAGAACTAATCATCCCAATCCACAAGAGAACTAATCATCATGTTCCATAGTTGCCACGGGAGAACTAATCATCCCGGCCCACAGGAAAACTAATCATCCCATTCCATAGTTTCCATGGGAGAAATCGTCGTCCCGGCCCACAAGAGAACTAATCATCCCAGCCCACAGGAGAACTAATCATCCTGTTCCACAATTGCCACGGGAGAACTAATCATCCTATTCCACAGTCACCATGGGGTATCGCAAGGGAAGGTTGAACCTGTCATCCTATACATAGCGCACCACCAGGGGAGGGTGAGTCACCCTGTGGTCGTATGTTGCTCCAATAAGTACCCCAAGCCCCCCAAACTGCAAAACATATGTTTGGATAGAAGTTCACCAAGAACATCAATGCAAATGAGTTTATGAAACTCAGATGCATTTCCCAAATCTAGTTTGGCATCATCACCATATAACTTCTGAAAGTTAAAATCCTCAAGGTAGTCACAGGATTGCAGTTTACCATTCCACATCCAAAATCCAACTCCCTCTTACTTCTGCAAGTGAGAGGGTCTGCACCTATTTGAAATAGGTTGTCCTCAGAAGGTGCTAGTATGAGAGGTCTATCATCCACAACCTTCAAACAATGGTTTGGATCAGCTTCACTCTTAGTGAAACTCAACTTCATCTGACAGTTATTAATCCTCTCATACTATGCCCGGGCAATTTTGCTTCAAGCCATAGAGGGCTTTCTTCCACCTGCATACGTGAGATTCTTGATCATGAATCTCAAACCCCTCAGGTTGTTCTAAACCTATGGACCTACTACATGAGGGGAATGGTCCCCTTGTAAGATTTTCCTTCGGTACATCTCATACATGTACTTTCATGCTCTTTTTGAATTCAAGCATCCCTGTTACCATCTGATTCACAGACCTCTGGTGCTATGTGTCAATGGACATGGTCCCCAGTGGACTTCCTGCAACTTGATACAACCCTGAACTCAAAAACATCTTTGAAAATTCTATTTTCAAACACGTACATTTCCATTGATGAGTGCCACCCTGTAACCTTTGACTTCCATTGTCGAAATGGACACCAAGTTCTTCTTGTGATCAGGTACATAAAAGAGATTCTGTAAATGAATCGAGTTACCCTCATTCAATTGAGGGGTAACATTCCCTACACCCTTTCGGGGATATGCGACATCAGCTCCAAGTATAATCCCATGATTGTTTCCATCTCTACCAAATTAGAGAGTGCACCCTTCTATCCGATGAAGTGCCTTGAAGCACTACAATCAATAAGCCAAATTCCCAATGAATCTGAAGGAGAGGGCTTGTACAAGATAGCGCTTCTTTATCTTATTAGAAACAACATTTGATTCTTTATACCTAGGGTTCCTTGCTTTCTTTGAAGAGTCAGCCATTTCCTTGATGGCATGCATTACCTGTCATTCCTTTGATCATTGAAGATGTCCCTGGAATGATTGTTATCTTCATCAAGAGATGTGTCTTTGTCATTCAGACACTTCTTCGCATAATGGCTGAACTTATTGCAACCAAGGCATCTTCCTTTCCATCCACCCTTAGATCCAGACTTCCCAATGAAGTGATCTTTAGGTAGGCCATCAGAAACTTCCACTGCGCCATTTTGATTCTCTGCTTTGACTTCACCCTCAATGAATTTGAAGAGGGATGAGGAATCCACTGATCCTATTTCCTTTCCCAACTGTCTTCGATGATTGCTCTTTCACTCTTGCTTGGGCATTGTCATCTCTGATACCATGTTAATTTTAGGTATGTTCTATTCTTAGAGCAATTTATTTCAATTTTCACAGTTAGCTCAATATCTTTTCCAGATTAGCAATCACATCAGCATTAAAGTAGACTACAGATAGAACATGTTAAGTTATGGTATGTTCTATGCTTATAACAGTTTACTTCTTTTCCTTATTATATTCCACAAATTAGCAATCACATGTACATAAAGTAAAGTGCAGGTAGAACATTAAACGATCGACAGAAAACAAGCCAAGACAAGAGACACAAGATGTGGCGGCTAGCCAGGGACAAACCCCACAATGTGTGGGGAAACCCTTTGATCAAATCTTCTTTTATCTTCAATAATTCAGCAGAGAGAAATAGTACAATAAATCTGATTCATATCAGTAGTAGCAAACCCTAGATCAGCAGCATCAGCATTAGCGGCTTCATTATCAAACTAGGGCAGACGATATCTCACAAACCGATTGTCGAATCAGCTTGATTCCACCACCAAAAGTTGCGGCTTCTAGAGGAGGTTCAGATTAACCTAAAACACAGTTTAGATGAGGAGATCTTCTAGGCCACGTAGGTCAATATTTACTTCTTCAGTTGCAGCTTCAGTTTCAACAGTTTCTGGCTTCAAACTAGGGTAGTCGATATCTTGCAAACCGTTCGTCGGATTGACTTCATTCCACCACCAAAAGTTGCGGCTTCCAGAGGAGATCCAGATGGACCTACAACATAGTTCCAAAGAGGAGATATTCTAGTCCACGTAGGTCAATCTTTACTTCTGCAGTTGTAGCTTCAGTTTCAGCAGTTTCCAACTTCACATGTGTGAGAGAGAGACCCTTTTCTATACAGTAGAGAAGAGACTCATTTCTGCACAGTAGAGAGAGAGAGATGTGATAAGATGAGTGAGTCCAAATGAGTAAAAGTCCTCTTATATTTATACACAACGTTGGTGTTTGAATAGATGTGATTGTTGGGCTTTTGAGCCTACATGAGTTGTAGGTCGGCTTGATAATAATTCCATAATCAAAATAAATTCATATCTCCATGAATACTTATCGTAATCGGATGATCTTTATATCAATCCTACACCTCTCGAAGAGAGGAATCTAATAAAAATATTATCAGCAATGAATAAGATGACCCACATGAAGTTTTTCCCTGGTTGCCAATTTTAACAAAACATAAACATAAATCGCAGAAGACAAGCCAAGACAAGAGGACACAAGATGTGGCGCTAGCCAGGGACAAACCCTAATGTGGGGAACCCCTTGATCAATTCTTTTTATATGTTCTTCAATAGTTCAGCAAAGAGAGAGAGAGCACATTTACAACAGAAGTCAACACTTTGACTTATCTAGATAAGAGCATAGATCATCTCTAAGAAGATGATACATGAGATCAGTTGAAGACATGCTACTTCAATTGATTCTCTAAGGTGACTCCTTCACCTATCATTGTGTTGCATTTCGTCATCATGTTGCACCATGTTGCACCCATCATCACTATGTTGCATCTCACCATGCTTCATTAATCATGATTATACTATGTGCCATTGCTGCACCATGTTGCCATATTGACCTGTGTGTTGGTTGAACCTTGCTTGCTTGTTGTCCCTTGCTTGCTTGTTGTCCCTAGCATGCTTTTTGTCCTTAGCATGCTTGTTTTTGCATGCTAGTTGTCCCTTGCATGCTAGTTGTACCAATACATGCTTGTTGCACTAAGTATCATGTTGTTGTCCCAATGTTAGTTAGTTGTCCCTTGCATGCAACTCTCCTTCGAAGATAGATGCTCCGACTGAAACCCCGAATAAACACTCTGGCAGCTCCCTAGTTCCAATATGCCCCACAAAAAACCCTAGCGTTAGCCTCTAGGGACTGTGCTAGCCTTTTCTGCCCTCTGTTTCAGCTTTCCCTGCAGTTCCAGCTATTCCCGACAGTTTCGGCTTCTGCCCTCAGCTTTCTCGGCAGTTCCGGTTGTTTCGATAGTTCCCGGCAATTCCGGCTTCTGCCCTTAGCTTTCCTGGCAGTTCTCGATAGTTCCGATAGTTTCAATAGTTCCAGCAGTTCTAGCAATTCCCGACAGTTTTGGCAATTCCCAATAGTTCCAGTAGTTCCGACAGTTCCGACAGTTCCAACTTTTGTCCTCTAGATTAGGGCAACATTATCCCTTAGGATAAAACCCAAAGATAAGTAGATAGGTTTAGATCCCAAGTGTGTTGAAATGACTTGAAGGCCACCTCTATTTATACTAAAATGTTGAGCACATGTGGGGTTTATTTGGTTGTTGGCCTGACCTTGACGAATTGTCTTATAACACAAATAAATTCATAACTCCATGAATACTTATTGGAATCAGATGATCTTTAGATCAATCCTACACCTCTCGATGAGAGGGATCCAAGAAAAATATCAGTTGCCATAAATAAGATTACCTGCATGGAGTTTGGCCCTAGTTGTTAATTTTAACAATAGTCTTTCTCAATTCCACCACCCGGTGTTACACAAGCATTAAACAAGCCACATAAATATCCTGTCGACATAAGTAAAGGTAATATGGTACAACGAAATCAGAGTTTGAGTTTTACATCTTTGGCATTTCTCTACTACCAGCAGGCCCAGACAATACCCCAACGAAGTCACTTCAGGGACAACAAACATTGCTTCGCTGCCAGTGAGCCTGGATAGTACGCTGGCAAATTTGCTTGCTTCACCTCCTTGCACAAGAATCCTTTCTCTTATTTCACCCTTTTATACTTTATTTTTACTTCATATGAACGTGCATAGGCAGAGGGATCCCAACTTATTGAGAGCAGAATAGGTTGTTCCTTTAGAGACAGGTTTTAGACCTTTGATGCTTTAATTGCTAAAAGTTCCCCCATATATTATTCTACATAGATAAATAAGAAAGAACACAACATTCTTAATAGGACCAAGTGTGGGAATGAGAATCCTAAATAGATACGGGTTACTTAGTTTGCTTGCAGCTTCTTGGTTGAAGGATCCTATTTTCCATAAGAAAACCACTGACTTTAAAGATGTAAACCAAATCAAGGAAGAGGGTGAAAGATAAGCCAATGGGTGCGTGTTGTTACAACTTTCCTTTCACAAAAGATTAGCAAAGCCATCTCGAAGCTCAAACCGACTTATTCAAATAATAATCAAACCAAAAAAGTAAAACCGTAACATGAAAGACAAAAGGATGGTGCAATGGATCTAACTACATTCAACCTAGCCTAAACTAAACTAAATATCCAAGGTCAGACCATGTAAAGTAAAACTTCTAATGCAGCCATAGAAGTTGTTCCCGACCTTTAAACCAAAGGATGTGATTATGTAAATTCAAAATTAAAAGCAGTGCAGTGAAAAAGAGGAACTGTGCAAACATCTGCACTGATCGACCAAAATAGGAAGTGCAACCTTAACAGTGTATTACACTCGACTGTAATACCACGTTGGAAACTTAACAACAGTGATAAATATTGGGCATATGATTGTATATGGCTCTATGGAGAGTATGCAAGTACAGGCCATGAGACATGGGCCGAGACTGAAAAGACTTTTCTAATGAATTTGCAATAGGATCATGGACACAACCTTTAGGTAAAGACATACAAGAGAGTCTATATAAGGACAAATCTATGCCATAAGTCATACCACAAGGTTTCCCACAATATAAGCTTCCATGCACATGATATTCTTTGGTGGATGATGTATGATATTCATTAAGATTATTCTTTGTTGCTACACTACAAAATTGAGATTTGGCCGCAAAAGGATGAAGTGGTGGAAGATTGATGATCAAATCAATTTCCTTCCTTAAGGGTTGAAAATTTTTAAGTGAATAAAAGAAGCATCCCTCAGGAATGCATCATCATCTTGTGTGCTGACATCAACAAAAAGGTTGTGCAGGAAAATAAAAAGTTGATCGAGATCACAAATACTGCCATAGTGACAGGGCCCTGACATAACCACCAGCCTTAGCTGAAGTGCCCTACTCACCTGACTTGACTTTGGATTTTTAGAAAACATGGTCCGTTGCTTATCAAGAGAGAATTCGACATTTAAATAATGAGATTCAACAAAAGATATGTTCAAGGCTAGTTCAAAATTCTTCAATAATAAGCATGTCATCTTCTTGATCGAAAGGAGATATACCTGAAAGAAAATATTTGATAATCATGTTAGATTCATTTTGAAAATATTGCAAATCTATATCTTCATGTGGGAACAAAGATTCATCCAGGTTACTTTAACAATCATGACCATATAATTCATAAAGAAGAAATCATCAGGATCATGATTGTCCAAGGGTTCATCTCGATTAATGGGTGAAAGATTTGCAAGAGGAATATCAAGATCTGAAGATGGTCGATTGATATAGTCAGATGAATCACCATCATATGAGAGATGTGAAAGAAAGATAAGTTCTTCATCTACAAGATGAGCTTTCGATTCAATGATTGGTCTAGGTCCAACATACCAAACATCAAAGGGAGGAGGACATGGGACAAAGGGCATACTCGGTTCTTCTTCTAGAGGTTGAAATTATTTCTAGCCAGATTCGAAATATTTCCTTGAAATTTGGACTAAGAATCGAAACTTATCATCCAAAAACCGCCAGTCCACGTCCTCCTGTGAAAACTGGTAACAAAGATGGAGGAAGTGATTAGCAAAATGCTCAAGACATTCATTTAATTCCATTCTAAGCTGGTTGATTTCGTCAATAACATCCTAATATTGATATTTATCAAAAACTCGATAAAGCTTGTTAACCAAGTGTTCGAAAGATATGATAGAAGAAATGGGTAAAGAACAACACCATCACTTCACATGACCATCAAATGTAAGGGTAAACAATCTAAAACAATTTCTTCTGGATCGACGCCACTCAAGAAGAAAAATTCAACAAATTCAACAACATGCCTAAGAACAAGTGTTGTACCCTTGCCATAAAATTTAAATTGCAACAAGTTATGAAAGAATTCCACGGGGATTGAAATATCTAAAGGTTCTGTAAAACACCTTGAGATTATGATTTGGGATGAAGCCGTTAAAGGTAAAATATTCAAACAGAGTTGACAGGATCATCTTGTCATAGGGCCCTCCTTCTAGCACTAGAAATGTTGACAGTGTTGGATTCCTCCAACATTTCAAGGGGGTCTCCCAATGTAAATTCCCAACTAGACCTCACATTGTTTGGTGTAGGAGTCTCATCCAATCATATGGTCTGACCACCATTTGAATGGATTTCCAAGAAATTCCTTGGTTACAATCGAACATAAGAGAGCACAATGACTCTTTGGGTCAGTGAGAATGTGAGCTTTGTGAGACACTCGGTGTAAGGTGTACGAGGGATACTTCCACGAATGGTGAAGGAAACGATTCACTGGTTAGAAACGTAATAGTACTATCCAAAAGGGGGGCTCGAGGGTAAAGAGAAAGACTCCAACTAGGGACTACTTCCTCCTGCAGGATGCAGAGAACTTGCATATCCATGTGTCTTCTCCTTGGGCTAATGGAGTCTCTATTGAAAACAATCACACACTACATGTAAAATAAAACACTCTGGTAATGTACAAATGATGAATGAATGAGGAAATCCTCAATATTAAATATAATGCTTCAAGTATTTCCCATTGACAGACAATGAGCAATATTTTCATTCCAAGTTCTACAAGATAAAAGTATTGTTGCCTTTAACCTCTGCAATGCTAAAAGGTCTAAACTAGAAATTATCAAACTTTGCATGTTTCCCTTTATCTTCTCTCCTAGCATGCCATCTTAACACTAAACCTCATTCTTTAAATTCTCTTTCTCTAGCCTTTCAATCAGACAAACTTTTCATTTTGTTTTGATATTTCTGAAGCTTATAATGAACTTCATCTATTTTTTCATTGAGTTCTATAATCTAACTTATTCTTCCGGAAAAATCATCAGGCCCTTCATTTGCTTCTTGTAAAAACCTCATGACAGGAAAAGCTACATGTGTAGGAAATATGGCTTCCTTGCCATAAACAAGTTGAAAAGGAGATTTACCTATTGATCTCTTTGGGGAGATCCTATTTACCCAAATTGCATATATGAGATGGTTGTCCCAACTCCTTT
Source organism: Pinus taeda (assembly GCA_000404065.3). Taxonomy (NCBI): domain Eukaryota; kingdom Viridiplantae; phylum Streptophyta; class Pinopsida; order Pinales; family Pinaceae; genus Pinus; species Pinus taeda. The sequence continues at coordinate 217,867 of APFE031365486.1, forward strand.
TGTGGTCCTCCAGTGTTTTCTTAATGACTTTAACCAAACTCTTGTTTGAGGACTCTGTCAGTGCATTTCCTTGTGGATAGTAATGGATAGAAAGATGCATCAAAATTTGATATTTATGACAAAATTGAGTCATATTGACACTTTTGAATGTTGCTACATTATCTGTAACTATCTGTTGGGGGCATCAAAACCTGGACAATATATTATCTTCAATAAATTTAATAACTATAGCATCAGTTGCATTTCTAACTAGAATTTCCTCTACCCATTTGGTAAAGTAATCTGTGGCAGTCAATATCCATCCATGTTGTCTACTTGATGGTGGATGGATTTCCCCAATGAAATCCAATCCCCATTGTAGGAAAGGTGCTTGAACTAGAGGAAGTGTTGCTAATATTTGTTTTCCAGCAAACAATTGACATTAGGTATAGCTTCTAATCTTTGCTCCTACTTGTGCAAACAATGTGGGCCAATAAAATCCTGCTCTAAAAATCTTATATGTTGTAGCCCTCCAAGCATAGTGTCCTCCACAAATACCTACATGAAATTGAACAATGATTCCTTCTGGCTCACTTTCTGTCAAGCAAAGTAAAAGGATTTTGAGTGGATCCTTCCAATACATATTTGCATTGGTAATACAGTAATTTATGGCCTTCAACTTTGGTGTTTTACATTGATTCTTTTTAATTCAGATGGACACTCAAAATGTCTAGGAAATGCACAATATCAGTGTACCAATCAGATAACAAAAATTTATCATCAATATGAATCGGCGTTGGTTGGATTGAAGATGAAGATTCTTGTGGATTCTTATCTATTGAAGAAGAAGGTTCTTGTGGATTCTTCTCTGCTGGAGTTTCAAAAACAAAATTAATTCCAAGGACTTTACAATTTGACTCAGCTAAGAGTTTAACCAAGCCTTGACCTTTTACTAACTTTGTAGTTTTGATAATAAGATCAAATTCCAATATCTTGGTAATCCATCTCCCTCTCCTTCCATCAGTATCAGGTTGAGTTAACACAATTTTAACATCATTATTAGGAACATAGGCAATAATGGAAGAATGAAGGACACAAAATCTAAAAGCTTTCAAAGCTTGGACTAAGGAATAAGCCTGTTTTTCAATGATATCGTATTTAAGTTCAGCATCCCTCATGACTTTATTGAAAAAGGGAATACGTCAGTCATCTCCATCATCATTATTTTGCAAAAGAACAACAACTAAGGTAGTTTCAAAGGCAAAGGAAAAGATGCTAAATGGTTAAGAATAGTTTGGATTGGCCAGTGTGGGGGCTTCTGAAATGGCCTTTTTAATTTGATCAAAAGCATATCTTGATGGAATGGTCCATTTAACTTCATGATTCTTTCTTAACATATCAATGATATCCTTAACTATTTCAGCATAATAGGGTATAAACCTTCTTAAAAAAATATTTTCCGAAGAAAAGCCTAAATTTCCTTTTTATTTCTTGGTAATGAAAGTGCTTGTATAGTTGAAACTCTTTTAGGATTAATGATTACTCCTTCCTTGGAAATAATATGGCCAATCAATTTTCCTTCCTTAAGTGAAAACGAGGACTTTTTGGGATTAAGAGAAATCACAAACTTCCTGCACCTATCAAAAACTTTCCTCAAGTGCTTTAAATGTTTTTTATCAGAATTAGAAAAAAACAGTCAAATCATCAAGATAAACGAAAACAAGTTTGTTTGTATTACCTACAAATTCTAAATCCATATCTATTTGAAAGGTAGCTCCAACGTTGGTTAATCTGAAATACATCCTTGCATACATAAATTTACCCCAAGGAGTTGTGAATGTTGTCTTTTCTCTATCTTCTGGGTTCACCATGATTTGATTGTATCCGAAAAAACCATCTAACATAGAAATTATATTAGCACCTAAAACTTTTTGAAGCAACCAGTCCATCTTGGGTAATGAGTAATTATCTTTCAAAAAAGATTTATTCAAGTTCCTGAAATCCACACATAGTCTAATTTCACCATTTTTCTTTCTTACTAGAACTAAACTAGCTACCCAATTAGAATATCTCATTGGAACTATAATCTTGGCATCAAGTAACTTCTTAAGTTCCTTTTCAATGGTAGGAAGAAGGACAGGAGTAATTCTCCTTAACTTTTGCTTAAAAGGTTTAGCTTCTAGTTTTAAAGGGATTTTATGCTCAATGAGAGATGTATCATATGTCTTCAACTCACTATAAGACCAAGCAAAAACATATTTATAAGCTTTAAGGAGAGCTAAATATTTATCTTTGACTTCCACTGGCAAGGATGCAGAGATCTTAATATTTATGATTTCTTCTAAAGTTCCAACATTACATTCTTCTATATCTTCTTCTAGTGAATTTGATAATGGATTTTTAGGGACATAATTTTGGTCAAACATATTTTCAAGAGGGACCAAACCCTTAGGAATGAAATTGTTGGATAATTGAATAATACTGTGATCACCAATTTTTGAGTCAAAATGAGAAGTTTGACTTTCCTTATTCGACTCATTGTTATCCAGTTGTTCTTCTTCAATTTGCAAAGCTGAAAATTCATCAATTACTTGCAAAAAGGATTTTAATTGCTTGTCATCATCAAATATTTGCCAATGTTTAAGATTGTCAAGAATTGATGGTGTATACATAACTTGAATTTGATATTGGACAATTATTTGATCATGAATTTTAAAAGAACTCGCTAAAAAGACTAAAGAATCTGCATGAATATTTTCATCCCTAGGAATATCAGTGATGTTAAATGCTTGAAAGAAATTATCCACTGAATCCAACACTTCATTCCTATAAGATCTAAGCCTAGGATGCTTGGTTTGACAAAGATTCTTTACTTGTTTGACAATGAGTTCTGAGTCACTAAATACACTTAAATTCTGCACTTTAAGACTTTTAGCCAATTCCAATCCTAGTAGGAAGGCTTCATACTCTGCAACAATATTTGTCACATCAAATTCATGTTTATAGGATTGAGTAATATTCTCTTTATCTAGTGAAATTAGTACAATTCCAGCTCCAGCTCCTTCCTTTGAGCAAGAACCATTAAAGTATAATCTCCAAATATTAGTCGTGATGGCTTTTGGCTTGTCTACAATGTTTTCAATACTAAGCTGAGTTTTTTGTGAATTATTTGATGATAATTCAAAACATCCAAAGTCTTGATCCACTGCATAAATGGGATGATTCCTTGCTTGATAATATTTACAAACAATATTCATGAATCTTACTTCTTTGTATAATCTGAGATGTTCACCCCCATATACAAGAATAGTAGCATTAGATATGTCCATTTAAAGACTTCCTCCTAATTTGGCACAGTAGGATCTTGATAATAACATGCCAAATTTAGGAGGGATGTCAGTGACTACAATGTCTAAAACCACACTCTTCACAAGGATTTGAGCTAAAGTGATCACTAGATCCTTTATAAGTCCAAGACAAGGTACTTTGTTGGAGTCAAAAGTGTAAAGATCATGATAAGTTCTGGTAACCTCTAATTGAAGCCGGTCCATGTTAACCTTTGTCATCAGATTATGGGAGGCTCCAAAATCTAACAGGCAGTTATATAACAAGAAATCATGAACCTGTAGAGTCACATAGAAAGGTGGTACATTTTCATCAATCATATCTGAGCTGGGACCAAAGACTACTGAAGGCTTTTCATCTTGTAAACTTATTTCATCTCCTTTAGCATCAACACTAGATGACTGGATCCATTGAGAAACTTTGTTTTTGTATCCTGGATCCTTTGAGAAACTTGGTTTTTGTATCCTAGATCCTTTGAAAGTTCAGATAAAGGAATGAGTATTTTGGATCTTTCTAATTCCTTTTCAACATTGAAAGTGATTAAAGCAGTTTTATTAATTGAGGTTGCTTCACTTGATTGATTCAATGGTTGAATTGTTGTTGTTTGAGAATCAGTAGTTTTTATTTGTGGTCCATTTACAAAGCGATTCTTGGGAGGTCTACCAAGCTCTGACCTAAGTCTTATGTCACATCTCCTATTTAGTTTTGCAATTAAAAATTCAGAAAATGCCTGATACTTTGAAACTTGTGAGTCTTCTTGATCTTGTTGAGAAGACTGATTTAAAGGAACATAGACAATAACATTTTAGACAGATGAATTATCAATATTATTTATATCCTCATTAATCAAAGGGCTATTGTCTTTAGGTTGTTGATCATCAATCATCAATGGAGGTTGAATTTGTTGATCAGTATTTGGTCTTTGTAAGATTTGGGTTTGGGGAGCTGTATTGAATTGAGTTCGAGGTCTAGCAGTGGTTTGTTGAATTGTCCTAGGTTGAGTTTCTATTTTTGAAATTCTATCTGAAACGTTTCTAAGTAATGAAGTGATTTTGTCTATCTTTTGATCTTCATTTTTAGATTTTGGGGAAGAGCCTTCTTCCTTAGCTTTCATTTTCCTTTCAGCTTTCCCTGCCTTAGCTTTAAGTTTAGGTGATGCTCACCTATTGGCTTCAACTTCTCTAGCATTTGTTTGCATGTCTTCTAAGGTATGAGATGTCCTTTCCCTGAGCATAACTGCAAAATCATCTTCAAATGCTTTAGAAAATCTAACTTCGGCTGCTACTAGTTTCTATTTTTGAAATTATATCTGAAACGTTTCTAAGTAATGAAGTGATTTTGTCTATCTTTTGATCTTCATTTTTAGATTTTGAGGAAGAGCCTTCTTCCTTAGCTTTCATTTTCCTTTCAGCTTTTCCTGCCATAGCTTTAAGTTTAGGTGATGCTGACCTATTGGCTTCAACTTCTATAGCATTTGTTTGCATGTCTTCTAAGGTATGAGATGTCCTTTCCCTGAGCATGAATGCAAAATCATCTTCAAATGCTTTAGAAAATATAACTTTGGCTGCTACTACTAGTGGTTTACAGTTAGGTGGCATCTTATGTTAAAGTTTATTGAATCTTTTTATGAAATCTGCCACTGGCTCACCATGGTTTCTTTTCAGTTCTTCAAATTTTGTGAGATAGTAAACATGATCCTTCTTAACCCCCCATTGATTATTAAATATGGTAGTTAATTCATTCCAAAAACAAATTGAATTAGTTCTCAGTTATCTATACCAAATCCTAGCATTCCCTTCTAGTGATTGAACAAACAATCTCATATATGCATCTTCATGTTATCAGCAAAATCCAAGAAGGCAGCTAAATGATCTTCAACACACAAACCGGTTTCTCCATTAAACCTTGGTAGGTGTTTTAAATACCCATAAGGAAAATTATTGAGTACATTAGGAAGTTGTAAAGCAGCATACCTAGCTTGAATAATAGGTTGAAAAGTAGCCATAGTTGAAGATGAAGATGAATCAATAGAAGATGTGGTAGATGATGGGTAGAGGATAATGAAGTTCTAGGTGAAGATGGAGGTGTAAAAGTAGGAGGAGGAGGAAAAGAGGGTGGAGGATCTCTAAAATTTTAAAAACGTGTTTTGATAACTAACTTCTAAACTTTTGTTTCAACTTTTCCTTTATCTTCAAACAATGGATTTGAAAATACGAAAAAAAAATCCTTGGGCAGAAGTAGATGGAAATGTATAATGAGTGGGGGAGATAAAATCGGTAGGTTTTAACTCCGATAAATGTACATCCAATTCTTCTTATGACTTGGGTGAATCTGAAAATTTTAGGGATTTTATATGATTCCAATGAATGGACTAAAAGAGTTGACTGTAGATCAACTCCTTTGGGTAATAGTTCTAAAACCCTAGGTGTTAAATCAACCAAATCTAATGGAGATGGAATACAGAAGATGAGGTAGAAGCCTCAAGTCTCATTCTTAAAGAGGTTTCTCTTACTCGTCTTTTTGGATCACATAATGGAGAAACAATTTCAGTCAGAATGAGCCCTGGTATGTCTTGAAGGAGCCAGTTTGAGTTTGTGAAGTCGCCAAGTAAAAGATTTTAACCTACTATTCCCTTATTCACCTTAAAGGAAAATCTTTATCGTTGTCCTAGGGAAAAATACTTCAATTTCTGTTCCCCGGCAACGGCGCCAATCTGATGTTGTCCTCTTAGATAATTTTAGGTTAATTAATCATCCCAAAGCATCTAAAATATTTTTTTGTTTTAAGGTTTTTTGGATAACCAATGCTATGAACAGTTAAAGACAAGTGCTTAAACCTTAACAATGTCGAATTTAATGAAAGGGTTGTTTGTTTGTCTCTAAACAATTAATTGATTTTTAGTTGAATGAATAGCAAAGTTGAAAGGGTTATAACTTACTAAATATTCAAACTGAGTATTTATTTAATTATAAGACAGAGTGTAGGTAAACAATGTTTACCTGCTCAACAAAATGTATTTAATTTTATGAAGATGGGTGTGACAATTTATAGATATAGAGGAGTTTCTAATTAGGAGTTTCTAATAGCAGACAATTCTATAACTAATCTCTAATTATTGATTATGACTTCACCGGGGATTTCAGATAAACTGACATTTAGTTTAATTTTACCCAAGGTTCTCCATTAAAACTTAAATACATGAAGAATAACATAATGAAATGAAAACATGAGAAAAACTCACAAGGAGACAAACTATTTGAGGAAAATCCATAATCCTTTCACTAATTCGAAGCAAATCTCCAGTTTGATTACAATTCTGCTTTGAAAAGCTCATCCAAGGGTTTAACCCATAATAACTCGAAGGAAGAATTATTTATACAAAATATTGATTTTCTAGAGAGTTCCTTTAACAAAATATAAAATAGTACAAAAATATAGGAATCCAAAAATTGCTAAGTTGTTGGCACTATCTTCAAGGAAGTTGTTGATGATCTGGCCACCAAAATGTGTTGCCTCGCTGTCTATCAGTTGGTGATGAAAGTTACTCAAGGATTTCAAACAAGTGATCCCATATATCTTCACTTGGTATATAATGATTAATTAATTTCCTGTAGACTTCATCCACCTCGGTATACTTTTCAAATGTAGGTTTATTAACAAAGATATGTTTAATTTCATGATTGATCATTAAATCAAAGTTCAAAGCGTCTAAGAATTCTTTCCCTATAAGATGACCTTCTATACATGCAAATTTAGCTTTAGCAGTTGCAATTGTATAAAGCTTTTGGAAATATTCCTCCAAATTGATCAATTCGTCATTTGGTGCCACTAATCTTGGGAATCCTCTTTGGTTGAGCAAGCTAAACTTAAAATGAAAGCTCTGGACAACAGTTTTCAAAGTCTGGCACTTTGTCTCGAACTGAGTCATAAGATTTTTCTTCTACAAAACCTTCTTAATCTCAAGAATGGTTTCTGTCTTGTCTATAGTCTGAATCTCTTCTAATTTGGCCCTGGTTTTTTAATTCATCACCTTAGTCATATCTGTAGCTTCATTTGGTTTATCTTTGAGTGTTGCTCTGACTTCTTCAATAGTTGTCTGGAATCTATTAATAAGCTCTTCATGTTCAAAAATAATCTGTACGGAGGGCCAAACTTTAGTTATAGCTTGACGTATATATGCCCAAATGTTTTCCTTAGCTTGGGCCAAGGTTTGAGCCATTAGTGACTCATTCTCCAACTCTTTAGTCCTCCTTGTCAATATGTGGGTCTTCTGCATCTCTTCAACATAAAGAGTATCATTCTTTATCTTTTGTGTCTCTAGATTTTTGAATTTCTTCTTAAGCTTTTCATTTTCTTGTCTCTGGAGAGACAACTCCTATATGACGTTGTTTAGATCACCTATCATTGATGTAGACTCCACTGTTGCTGATGTTGATTCCCTTGTTGTCCATGCCACTTTGATTTGTATAGTTGTGATTGGAGCTATGGACATGTGTAGATTGTTCCTTTTCCTTGAGCAAGGTTTCTATCTAGTCCTCCGTCTTATTTATTTATATATTCTGCTCAATTATTAGTTTGAGAATTTCTTCTTTATGTTTCTCACTTTCTTCAATTTCCTTGGTTTGAGGATCCTCTGTAGAAGGTAATTTGAGATGCTTCCTTAGTGTTGTGATGTTTTCATTCTTCTTCTTGATGACGTCCTCTGCAGCTTTAACATCAGTAGGATCATATCCAATCTTGATCACTAAATCTTCTAATGATTTGACCCTCTTGTCCTTTTCTAAGGAGGATATCTTCTCTATCTTCAACTCTGACTGCACATTTGAAAGAGTTGTTCTCAACTTTGGCAGTGGCATGGAAGTGTTAGTCATGGTAGAGAAAACCACCTCCCTTGACTGTCTATGCATGTCCATTTGGTCAATAGGATGTATTTGATTCACATCAAAAGAAAATATGGTTTTCTTATAGTCTGAAGAAGCCTTTGGAAAAGGAACTTGACCCTGTAAGATTGTCATTTGAATCCTTCCCCTTTAACTATCAAATGTTGTCAACAATCTATGTTGTGAAGTAGATGTTTGCTTCCAGAATTGAGCATAGACATTGGCCTCCAGAGATTCATTGTTTTGCTTAATTTCAAGAAAATTAGTGAAAATGTTTGGTTCCTCTTGTTCACTTGCTCCTGCTAACTATGTAATTTCCAATAAATTTAGTGAAACTAAAGAGGAATATGGAGTGTTAAGGAAAATTTCCTCTGATCCTATAGAAACCTGTGAATCATCCTGATTGATAATTATGGGCTCTTTCTGACCCTGAACAGCGGTAACTTTAGAGTCAGTCTTTTGTTTCTTCTGATAAATGACAAACTCCTTTACACCCTTTGCTGAAGATGATGATTCTTCTCTTGACCTCTTTTCCTACTTGCTTTGAGAAGTGGGAGTTTGGAGGGTAGAAGGAGGTAGAATTTCCTCTTCTGCTTCCTGAAGTGTGTTCTCCTCCCATTGTTCTTGATTCATGTATTTCTCAATATCTAGTCTTGGAGTGTGATTATAAGGTGTTTTTTATGTTCCACCCTTAAATTAGAGATTCCATTGAATGGGTCATAAGACCAGGTAAAACTTGGTTGAAATCCCATCTGCTTGAGAATTGAATCTGCTTCAATTCATGTTTCTCTGGTATTACAAATAAAGTGTCCCACTTGGGACTTGATCTTGAACTGAGATTTTATTTTCCCTGAAACAAAATGTAGCTCGTCCATGTTGATCATTTTCCTTATATATTCCAGAGAGAAAATTCTCATTAGAACATATTTAGGAAATTTGTATAGAGCTAACTCACATCCATATACCCTAATCTCTATGTAATTCTGGTAAAGATACCTTGGTTCACTCTAGCTGCTAAGAATTTGTGCAACTGGATAAATGAATCAATCAATGAAATCTGAAAAATTAAACTCATATGAGTTTCTCCTAACCAAGAGGTCCATTGTGTAACTGATTGATTTATTTAGTGATCATCCTGCTTGTGTAAGGTTACTGGTAGCATGTCTTCTTGTTGAAAAAGGAAAATATGAACTAGCACAGAAGAATACTTGAATACACCCTCAGTGGTGATTTTCATTAACTGTTCATGCATATTTTCAGCCAAAAATTAACTGTAATTATACAATATTGTTGGCTTGTGTTCTTTGGAGAAGATGGATAGATAACCTAGAATAGGTTTGTCTACCCATTGGTCTGTCTAGTAACCTAACAGACAAGAAACTAGAGAGATGATGTTTTTATCTCTTTCTGGGAACATTGAGGCTAGATATGGAGGGTTCTTTTTGGGAAGCTCAACATCTTCTTGAAGAAAGATATAAAAAATTTGAGCTCTTTGGGGGAATGTAAGATTATGGTATAGATCGATGAGGACAATAGCAAAAAAATGGCTAAGGGAATCATTCTCAGGAATTATAAGCATTTTGTTTATGGTTTTAGGTGTGATAGATATCAGAATGTCTCCATTCTAAGCTACAATAGTTCTCCGCAAGGGATAATACCTAGCCTGACACCACATAACTAAATCAGGGAATGGATGTGTTTGAGGGAACATGAACATGGGCAATAGGGATTCCGATGGGTTAATTTCATCCTCTAAGTCCTGATAGGTTTGTTTTAACCAATGGTGCATTTTGAAAATATTGAATTTGCACTCAGTGTCCACGATCTTAAATTGTTTAGCTAAGCGGATGTGGTCAAGATCTAGGGTATCAGTGGCTTTTGGATTTTCCTAAGTTGGGGTTTCACTTCTAGAGGACTGGTCCTTTCTTTTTGGTGCCATATTCTAAAAAATGGGTGGAAAGAACAACAAAAGGTTGACAGTAAGAATACCTAACAAAGAGCAGTCTCTATGAAGAATGGTGAGTCTGATTATGCCTGCAAAAGTAAACGCAAAATTTCGTCGAGATTGAAAACCTATAAATCAACAATTGAAACAAAATCATAGAAATCGCACGGGATAAGGGGTTTAATTATAACGACGAAGTGAATAACCATTAGGATCAAACCATTACCAAACAAGACTGGTGTGCATTGATGGCCAATAGGAAGTTGGTAACGGATAGGAGGAACGGATAGGATTACAACAAATATGAGGAATGGGTAGACTGTGACGAATAGGAGAACAATAGGGAAATGTGGAGGTAAACAATTTAGTGGGAGGAAGGCGTGGGAAACGACGATAATTGTTGGTGGAGTGACGTATAGATGAGATGGGATGACAGAATTTCGGGGGGGGGGGGGTAGGGTAAGTGGTATTGAGCAGGGGGGTGCAAAGTAATAAGGAGGACAACACATTGCAATGGGCCCTCCGAAAAGGAAACCACTTTTCGGACCCCCCCCCCCCCCCCCCCCCCCTTTCCATTAACGTGAAATGATAGAAGGGGGTGTGAAATGGCTTCCCCGTCATTGATCTAGGCGAGGAAGAGGATCATTGTCGAAAAATATCCACTTGATAACGCTTCACGACAAAATGCTTTTGTCATTTTATGACTTTAATCTAAACATTATAAAGCTTTATTTATACAATATTAATCACCTATAAAAGGTAATTAACCATAATCAAAGAAAAATTTATATATGAATTGGCGCATTTGATCTAGCAACCATTTTTTTTCACTAATTCCATTCTAACCCTATTCTAATATATCATTTGGCCAAGTTTTGAGCATATCAAGCCAAATTTTATTCTATTCTATCCTATCTAATCATGTTATACCAATATTAAACAATTTTGTGAACTTATTCACTATTCTAGAGACACAAATTTAAATGATTTGATCATGGTCAAGCTATATGATTCAAATCAAAACATCATGCCGTGGAATTTTAAACAAGCTGCACACAAAACCCTAGTTTATTTGCAATGTAATTTTACTCTTTTCTAGTGGCATTTAAATTTGCTCACTTATACAAAAAAATTATTTTGATGGGGTTTCATTTCATCATTTTTTCTATTCCATTTTCATTTTTATTCCATATTTTTTTTATACCCTCTTTTATAAGCGAAAACTAACTTATCAAAACCAAATATGTTACAACAAGGTTATCGTTGTTGGACAAGAAAAATACTACTGAAGGTTGTTGAATCATATTAGAAGGTTGACTTGGTGGAGGAGGAAGGTCTTTTGGTCTAGGTTCTTGGTCTATCTCAATTTGAATTTTCTAGTGGAAGAGTTTGACTGGGTTTTCCCCTATAGAGGGGTTTTAGGCCTGGATAAGAACCTACATTTGGTGTCATTGATCTTGATGTTTTTGTTTTGATGATTGCTTGATGAAACAAATATAAAAGAAGAACATAAGAAAATTGACAAGAACACAAATATATCACAAGTAATTACCAACATAATAAAATCCTTTTGTCTTTCCAATTTTCTAATATGGTATCAAAGCTAAGGTAAAGAAGAAGGAAAAAGGCAGCCTAAAGATCTATTGAAAGGAGAGATATAAGAAAAAGGGTTTCAAGGAAATGTCACAAGGTGTAGAAGATAACAATATGACAAACTCAATGAAGGGAGAAAACAAACTAGAAGGAGCCTCCAATTACAAGGCATGGAAAAGTGGATAGACCTTATCCTTGCTAAGCACAAAGTTTTGGACCTTGTTCAAGGAAAAGTCAAGAAGCCTACAGATGAAGCAGAGAAAGAGAAGTTTAGAGAAACCAAAATATTGGCCATGAATCTAATAGTAGATGGAGTAAAGGAAAACCTAATTCCATACATATCCAACATAGACTCCGCACAAGAAATGTATGAGGCTCTCTGCAAATTATTCACCATTAAGAACATTGGTCAAATAGCAAGGCTCAAGAATAAGCTAAGGACAATAAGGATGACAAGAGACGATATTGTATCATCATAATTTGTAAGGATATCTAGGATAAGAGATGAACTCCAAGAAATAGATGAATTTGTAACAGGAAAGGAGCTTGTGGTTGTTTCTCTTATAGGACTACCAAAATCTTGGAGTGCCTTTGCATCAAGAATTAGCAATTGGAAGGATACTCCAACATTCGAACAAATGTGGAATGCATGCAATCAAGAAGAAGCAAAAATATCATTAGTAAACAACAAGAAGGAGGATGAAGAAGAAAACACCTCTAATGCTTATTCTGCTTGTCAAAAAAAGAAAGGAACCTTCAAGAAGTTTAAAGGACCAAAGAAGAAAGTTGACCTATCCAAGATTCAATGCTACGATTGTCCAAAAATCAATGTCTTGAGAATCCAAGAAACAAGAAGAGAGATAGGGAACAAGAAAATATCATAGATGAAGCTCCACCTAAGAAGAACAAGACTGAAGAATCAAAAGTCAAAGACTTATACTACTAATTCCTCTCTTACATATCCTTCTTAGTCTTTTATTGTAACTTTTATATTTTTTCCCTTATGTTTTGATTTCTAGAGTTTGTAGGTCTAACATGTCTTGTTAGAACATTTTTGAATTATTTTGATAAGTTGTAGGTGTCCCTCAAAAAGATTAAGTTAAGAGGGAGCCTCCACCATTTTACCAAAAGATAAGTATTTTTTTCTTTATTTCATCTTTTCATGTTTGTTATCCTCCTCACATCAATATGTGTTTGTATTGTATGTTAATAACCTTTTTCTTTATATTTTCCTTGGTGAGAAAAATTGAAAAATGCATAAAGGTTATCAAGGAGACTTGAAGCATTGAAGAAGTTTTGTTGCAAAGGAAAGAAGTGATGTCCTATAAGGTTTTTTTAAAGAACAATTCAAGGTATGTCTTGAACTACAATTTCTATTACAAGGTTCTCTTCATAGAAAAGGTGAGTTCATTCTCTTTTGAAATTTTCTTTATATTATTGACATCGTTATGTCTAGGGTTTTGAATCTTAAAGATTCTTATTAGGGTGACTAATAATTAAATCGAATCTACCCTCGTTATAATATCATTTTGATCATTCTTGTGAAACCCTAACCTTTATGGTTCACTATAAAACCCTAGCCCCTTGATGCAAAGATTATGTCAATATTAATAATGTTGAAACCCTAGTCCTCTTAGGGTTGTTAATAAAGTCTAGAAATCCTATTCTTTTGAAGTTGGCTTTGATAATGTCATAATAGAACCCTAGATCTTTAGGGTTTGGTGAATTGGGGTTTATGAACTATTACAGAAGTAAGATCCTAGGAATGAAACCCTAGGTGTATATTCTTTTGCATGAAAGAAACCCTAATTTGATCAAAATTGTTGTATATCTAACTTTGATGTATTAATTTTTGTGTCTTGGGTTTACCTAGTAGGTATGAATATTGAATATTAGTGCATCCTAGATATGTATATGTGAGTATGCTAACAAAATTGTTGATACTCATGTTTTAGTTTGGGAAATATAGGGTTTGTAATGAAACACTGGATTGATATCCTAGGATATGATGATATCGCTTTTTGATGTTTTAGTTTGTAAAATCTACGGTTTGCAACAAATCCTAGTAGAGTTTGACATGTAATTCTAAAATCATATTGTTGAAACCTTAGATATATACTACTATGACGAAATCTAAGGCTTTGTGTCTCAAATATAAATTCTAGGGTTTATGACAAAACCCTCGCAAAAATTTAAAAGATAGAACCATTGTTGATTATGAACCTAACTAGGTTTAGGTATTTGATGTCTAAAGCATGAATGATTTGATGCTTCCATTGTAGTAACATAATTTTGATACAGTTAACTTCATACTTCTATATATTTGTATTTGTTTGTACTTGCTATTAAAGTTTCACAGGTACATAATCTTCAAGATGTTGGAGATGTTCGTAATTGAAGATGATAATGAGCATGATGTAGGAAGTTATAAGAATGATGAAGATGAAGATAACCTTGATGACATGAATGAAGCCTTGAAAGGATTAAGTTTCTCCAATTTTATCCCTAAGTTGAGAGGGAGCCTAGAAAGAAGAAAGGGTATAACTCCCTAGTTGAGAGGGAGGGCATTCTATGACATTCATAATAAATACCTTGAAGTAAGCATGAAAGTACTACAGATAGATGTTCACAAAGACTTTAGAAGTTTTGAGGTTGTATTTGGTGCTATTAAAGAAATGAAAGAAGAAGAAAGCTTCTAACAGGTTGTATTTGATGACTTGATGATGATATAAATAGCATTAGAATAATTAACGACCCTGAAGGTTTGTGTTTATTTGTATATATATTTGAAGGTTTATTACTGATTGAGGTTGTGACTGTGTAGGATCTCTCCATAAAAAGGTTGAACATATGAAACATGCTTGGAGTGGTGGATATATATCTAATTTAGTTTACAAGGAGAGATGAAGCATCTTATGGCAAGATGTTTGGAAGGAAAATTGGTTGACCTATGTGTTGATGTCTAGATCTTGAAGTATGGAGGGTGGAGCTTCATGGAGCTTCTAGCTAACCTATATGTTAATGTCTAGATCCCAAAGATCATGGAGCTTCGACCTTGGATACACACCTAAATCCTTGGGTTGGTAGTAGAGCTTACAATCCTGATGGTATCTAGAGTGGCTAAAGCTTGGGTCCACCTTAGTACTACTTGATTAGAGTACCCTGGTTAGGTGTCTAATCCATAGCAATGTGTGTGTTGTGACTCTTCATAGATCATACCATTTTGAGATCTTCCATGTACCTCTATATATATGTACTTATGAATACCTCCCTAGTTAAGAGGGAGTGTTGAAGAATGTAACTAGTATCGATCTTCATAATTGTATTTGAGACATGATGTGTTAATTTTAGGTATGTTCTATGCTAGACCAATTTATTTAAATTTTCACAGTTATTAATCACATCAGCATTAAGATAAACTGCATATAGAACATAAATATAAATCGCAGAAGACAAGCCAAGGCAAGAGGACACAAGATGTGGCGCTAGCCAGGGACAAACCCCACAATGTGGGGAAACCCTTGATCAATTCTTCTTTTTATGTTCTTCAAAGTTCAGCAGAGAAAGAGAGAGAGAGAGATAGTACATTTACAGAAAAACTCAACACTTTGACTTATCTAAATCTAGCATAGATCATTTCGTATAATGATGAGATCAGTTGACGACATTCTGCTTCAACTGATTCTCCAAGGTGACTCCCTCACCTATCATTGTGTTGCATCTGGTTCTCATGCTGTATCACTACATACTGCACCATGCTGCACTAATCATGATTATCATCATGATGCCCATGTCCATGATCTTATCCATCATCATGTTTCCCTTCATGTCCATGATCATCATTCAACTTCATGCTACCCATATCCATGATCTTATCCATCATCATGTTGCCCTTCATGTCCATGATCATCATTCAACTTCATGTTGCCCATACTAATGTGCATCATCATCATGTTACTGCCTTAACAGATGGCATTCTATCACTGTTGTTCATTGTGATAGGGCTGTTACAGGTATGCCATTCTATCATTATAGATTATGCTTAGAGTGTAGTAGACACAATCATCACTTAAATACTCTCCAACATGATCACATCAATGTTGAGACTGAGATAGCAACTACAAGATTACTATGATCTCCATTAGACCCAGACAGTGAGGATAGTAAGGGCACAAAAACACTTCTGTATATGTCGAGATTAATAGCATAAACTTCATGCTAATGTTGTAACCTTATTCGTAGTCCTTTATCCTTCATCCATCCGAGATCTACAAAGTATGAGATCCAAGATTCATCTAGACTGCACGTACAGGGTATGTTGAGAATGGAACCTGCTCCAGATCTTAGTTAATGTTACGTCATCATCGAATTAGTTCATGTACCTGAGATCTGGCGATGACTGCACCTAATACCCAATCGAAGTGCAGTCAAGCCCTAATGTGAATCTTCTTCTGTTTGCGGATATGATAAGTCCGTCTCTCCTTGACTGTGTATATCTGTAACCAATGCTGACCCGAAATTTCAGAGAGAAGTGTGAGGATCTAATCTGTAGCTTCTTGCTCCTTGACTGCGGCTTCACCTTTTTGCAAGTTCAATCCTCTTCTTGATTGTGGCTACTATACTTGAAGGCCAAATGTTACATGTCTCCTTTGACTGTGTTTTACTTCTTGACAGCGTAGTGTATAAAGATTTTGTATAGTGTGTTGTGGGCCTGTTCATAAGGCTTCTTGACAGCGTGTTAGGGCCTGTTCATAAGGCTTCTTGACAGCGTGTTAGGGCCTATTCATAGGGCTTCTTGACAGCATGTATGTGTCTTTGTTTGCTGCGTAGATCGACCTGTGGCTAGGGCATCACCATTAGGCCAGCGCATTACTCTAGGTGTCTCACTTCTTCTCCAAAAACCCAAGACGTGGAGAGGAGGAGATCACCTCAAGAATGTATTGCAAATGACATCAAAACTCTTCTATTTATACCAAAAATGTATAGGTTGAATACACATGACGTTTGGGCTTCTTGAGCCTACATAAGATGTTGGTCGATTTGGTAATAAATCCATAATCAAAATAAATTCATATCTCCGTAAATACTTATTGAAATTGGATGATATTTAGATCAATCCTACAACTCTCGACGAGAGGGATACAATAAAAATATCAACTGCCATAAATAAGCTGACCCACATGGAGTTTGGCTCTAGTTACCAATTTTAACACTCCCTCTCAACTAGGGAGAACTCCATCCGCTAATCCATATGACCAACTATACTATCTCTACCATCAGTGCCCTGCACTGCTCTGGCTAGCTCTTCTGGCTCTTCTCTACTCTGCTCAGCTCTGCTAGCTCTGCTCTACTCAGCTCTGCTAGCTCTGCTCTACTCAGCTCTGCTGGCTCTGCTTTGCTCTACTGTCTCTATTCTGCTCTGCTTAGCTCTACTGGCTCTACTCTGCTCTATTGGCTCTGCTGGCTCTATTGAACTATGAAGAAGAAGAATTGATCGAGAATGTCTCATACCATTCTCCACTAACCCAAAGTCAGTCTCAGAGTGCGTACCACTGGTCCCAGACCAGTCTCAACTAACCCAAAGTCAGTGTCATAGTGGGTACCACTCCTACCATTGGTCCCAGACTAGTATCATCAGTCTCAGAGAGTGTACCACTAGTCCCAGACCAGTCTCAACTGACCCGAAGTCAGCGTCATAGTGAGTACCACTCTCACTGGTCCCAAACCAGTTCTGCACTGACCCGAGGTCAGTCTCAAAGTATGTACCATTGGTCCCAGGCTAGTCTCAACTGACCTGAAGTTAGTGTCATAGTAGGTACAACTCCTACCACTGGTCCCAGACCAATCTCATTGATCCTAGACCAATGAAGGTCATCTTGGCATAGGGAGTATGGTAGATACAACGATGCGTCTATCGGTACTACTATGGTCCCTATCCTCAATTCCTTACTCATTGATCAGATGAGAGGTACTTCCCATGAGTCCCAGACTGCATGGGTAGGATGCCTCGACAGGAGAACTTAATCAATCTGGTCTTGACAGGAGAACTAATCATCTTGCTACATAATCGCCATGGGGAACACATCATCTAGGCCTTATAGGAGAGCTAATCATCTTGCTACATAATCGTCATGGAGAACACATCATCCAGACCTCCTAGGAGAACTAATCATCCTGCTACGCAGGAGAGAAAATCATCATGTACCACAAGAAAGCGAATCATCTTGTCCCACAAGACAGCTAGTCATCTTGTTTCATAGGAGAGTAAATCATCCTGTCCACAGGAGAGCGAATCATCCTGTCCCAAAAGAGAGTGAATCATCTTGTCCCAGTGTGCACCACCAGGGGAGGTTGAGTCACCCTGTGGTCGTATGTTGCTCCAGTAAGAACCGCAAGCCCCCAGAGATCCCGAGCTCAATGAATGCAACATGCAAGACCCTTGTACAAGGTCTCTTGACGACTCCAAGTCGTTCAAGAAAATCACAAATTTGATCTTTCCCCGAGGCTCTAACAAAGTGTATCGAACTGTACATCATCTTGGTGTGATGAAGCCTCCTTGCTCATCGATTTACCATATCCCAGATAAGGAAGTATTTGATGTC
Organism: Pinus taeda; assembly: GCA_000404065.3. NCBI lineage: Eukaryota > Viridiplantae > Streptophyta > Pinopsida > Pinales > Pinaceae > Pinus > Pinus taeda. Next base: position 236,211 of record APFE031365486.1, read on the forward strand.
TATCTACTGGAGCAATCATCGAATACGGAATTCCTCAATAATTGAATCCCACCTCTGGTTGTCACAGAGAATCACAGTGGCATTCATCATGTGTACTCACTAACCAATCTGCATTCAAATAATCATGCAGTTTTCATGTCTTCGGTAGTGTATCTCAGTTCATGAGAGATTGTGCCCCGAAGATATCTTAGAAGATTCTTGGCACCAATCCAATGAGGCTCAACCAAATATGAGCTTACCATGCTAACTGTAAAACATATGTCCGGACAGAGGTTCTCCAAGAACATCAACATGAATGAGTTTATGAAACTCAGAGGCATTTCCCAAATCTGGTCCAACATCACTACCATATAATTTCTTGAAAGTTAAGATCCTCGAGGTAGTAATAGGCTTGTAGTTTATATTTCCACATTCGGAATCCAACTCCCTCTGTCTTCTACAAATGAGAGGGTATGCACCTGTCAGACATAAGTGCCAATATGAGAGATCTAACATCCACAATCTTTGGATGGTTTGGATGAATTTCACTCCTAGTGAATCTCAGCTTCATCAGACAGTTGTTGATTCTCTCATACTATGCCCGAGGTGTTTTTCTTCAAGCCATATAGGATGGGATTCCCATTCATGAATCTCAAACTCCACGGGTTGTTCCAAGCCTATGGTCCTGCTATATGAGGGGAATGGTCCCCTTGTAAGATTTTCCTTTGGTACATCTCAGACATGTACCTTCATGCTCTTTCTGAATTCAGGCATCCCGGTCACCATCTAACTCACATACCTTCGGAGTTGAGCCAATGGACATGGTCCCTAGTGGAATTGATACAACCCTAAACTCTAAAATATCTTTGAAAAATCTATTTTCAAACACGTACCTTTCCATCGATGAGTGCCACCCTGAAACCTTTGACTTCCATGTCCGAGATGGACACCAGGTTCTTCTTGCGATTAGGTACATAAAAGAAGTTCTAGGGTTCCTTGCTTTCTTTGAAGAGTCGATCATTTCCTTGATGACCTACATTACCAGTCATTCCTTTGATCATTGAAGATGTCCTTGGAATGATAGTTATCTTCATCAAGAGATGTGTCTCTGCCATTTGGACACTCCTTCGCATAACGATCGAACTTATTTTAACCAAGGCATCTGCCTTTCCTTCCACCTTTAGATCTGAACTTCCCAATGAAGTGATCTTTAGATGGGCCATCAGAAACTTCCTCTATGCAGTTCTGATAATATGCTCTGCTTCGACTTCACCCTTTATGAACTTAGAAGAGAGATGTGGAACCCATTGATCCTTGTCCCTATTGTCTTTGGTGATTGCTCTTTCACTCTTGCTTGGGCATTGTCTTCACCTCAGCTCTAATACCATGTTAATTTTAGGTATGTTCTATGCTAGAGAAATTTATTTAAATTTTCGCAGTTAGCAATCACATCAGCATTAAGATAAACTGCAGATAGAACATAAATATAAATCACAGAAGACAAGCCAAGGCAAGGGACAGAAGATGTGGCGCTAGCTAGGGACATACCCAACAATGTGGGGAAACCCTTGATCAATTCTTCTTTTATGTTCTTCAAAGTTCAGCAGAGAAAGAGAGAGAGAGAGATAGTACATTTACAACAGAACTCAACACTTTGACTTATCTAGATCTAGCATAGATCATTTTGTAAAATGATGAGATCAGTTGAAGACATTCTGCTTCAACTGATTCTCCAAGGTGACTCCTTCACCTATCATTGTGCTACATCTGGTTCTCATTCTGTACCACTGCATACTACACCATGCTACACTAATAATGATTAGCGTCATGTTGTCCATGTCCATGATCTTATCCATCATCATGCTGCCCTTCATGTCCATGATCATCATTCAACTTCATGTTGCCCATATCCATGATCTTATCCATCATCATGCTGCCCTTCATGTCCATGATCACCATTCAACTTCATGCTGCCCATACTAATGTGCATCATCATCATGTTGTTGCCTTAACAAATGGCATTCTATCATTGTTGTTCATTGTGATAGGGTTGCTACAGGTATGCCATTCTATCACTGTAGATTATGCTTAGAGTGTAGTAGACACAGTCATCACTTAAATACTCTCCAACATGATCACATTAATGCTGAGACTGAGATAGCAACTACAGGATTACTATGTTCCATTAGACCCAGATAGTGAGGATAGTAAGGGCATAAAAACACTTTTGTATATGCTAAGATTAATAGCACAAAATTCATGCTAATGTTGTAACCTTATCCGTAGTCCTTTCTCCTTCATCCATCCAAGATCTACAAAGTATGAGATTCGAGATTCATCTAGACTACACCTTCAGGTATGCTAAGAATGGAACCTACTCCAACCTTAGTTAATGTTGCGTCCTCATCGAATTAGTTCATGTACCTGAGATCTGGCCATGACTGCACCTAATGCCCAACCAAAGTGCAGTCAAGCCCTAATGTGAATCTTCTTCTATTTGTAGATATGAGAAGTCTGTCCCTCCTTGACTGCGTATTGTTAGCTCTGCTACATACCTTTGATTTCTAAAGGTCGAAATCAACTTGGTCCTTGGTCATGCTCAAAAGAGGCTCACAACGGTCATTTTCTCCTTCCCTTGCACTGCTCAGATTCCCTTCATCAGTCCTAAAAACGACTATTTCCTTTATCGGGTCCAGGTTTAATCGCTATCGCAAGTCGCATCCATGTGTGTATAAAGGTTGCGCCCCTCGACTTCTGTCGATGCGATATTACATCACCATATGTAAAGGCCCAAAACTACAAAAAAAACCGATCCGACGACTCCCGTCACACCCGATAAAGCGACTCACCCGATCACTCCTCCGCCGTCTGATTAGTTTCGTCAAGTTCGAACGGCCTTCGCACATTTCGCGCCCACAAAGCGATGGCACATTAGTGTGCGATGGAGAGTGGTTTTTCTCTCTCCTCCATCGCTACATGTCACGCACTGAATGGAATTGCACGCCCTCGCCCTTTTACCGCCTAATGCCCAAAGGCGGTGCGATCGAGACCACTTACCACTTAATCCTCTGTTCCTACCCGATAACTGCTGCGCACCTTCAACACCCGATGACCGTTGGATCTGTCAGCCCGAGATCCAACGGCCTGCGCTCACTCCGCTTCCATATCTCCTGATACTCTCCGCCAAGCAATCCCTACCATCTATCCTCCTGATCCAACGGCCGACCCTTCTCCTTCCTCCTACTTGTCCACCTTCTATGCAGTCCGTGTCTCTTAACTATTATGTGCTCCTGAAGGACGAAGGTGACCAGTCTACCAGTACCAGGTGTATTTCCTCCTCAACAACTGCATTCAATAGACAGTATGGCCGAGAAGGAAAAGGACATAGCTCGAGTAGATAACTGCATTTAACAGTTATGGGATTTCATCCTATACGACACTCCACTTACCCGAGAGGACAGCAGAGCGCAAGAAAAGATCAAATTCATCCACTATAGCAAGTAATCGCACTCAGAAGCTCCATCAGGAAACTAAGTGAGATTGGTGGTCAATTATGACCCCTCCATACATAGAATGGTCGAGTGCCTTTGTAACAAAACTCTATATATACACAGAAACAAGATGTAATCAGGGTTGATGGTTGATGTTTGATGTAAGGTTCAACTTCTGGAGACTGTAACTACTTTGATACTTGCAACGTCTCGTCTTCATTTTCAACTAATACAAGCTTCTTTTGTTGTTAATTGCTCATTGTCCATTCTTCTTCTGTTCCAAGCTATGCTTGATATGCTACATTTCTAAACTCTTGATGTTTAGCATTAGAGTAACTGTCATCCTACCTCTATGTTAAAATCTTGAATGTATCAGTGAATGAGTTATTCAGGTTTCTTTTCCACTAGTGCCAGAGAGTTGTCATCTTGTCTGTGCATTAGGGAATTAGATTTGCAGACTTCTTTACTGGTTGCAACCGACCATCACAGGGTCCTTTGCATCTGTTGGTGTGGTCAGTATTCTCCATATTCACCCAAGCCTTAAACTATGAGTAATTGGTGGTCTGAAGCCTTGTAGTCTGGGGGTGTTCACGCATGTCTGGAGTCAAGCAAAGTAGAAGTGGTTATCTGGCTTGAATAAGCATCATTCCTTCCATTCATCCATTTACAATAATAAGTTGAATTTGTAATGTTCTCGAGCATCTCCGAGCTACAACCTAGGAGAGTTTCTTGGGGTGATAACATTAATTAGCACCGTTGTCGAGGAGAGGAGATTGAAGCTCAGCTTCCCTGGGAAAACTACACAGTTCCAGCTTTGATGATAGACAAATTCTGGACACATTTCTGGTTGTAATCATCTATCTGGCGACTCTACTGGAGGATTAACCTAGTGGCGGCTCCACATTACAGTTCTGGCTCAGTTTGTGAGGCATACCCAGAGAAATCTTCAGAAATCACCAGCTGAACCAATGCCCAACCCTGAGAAGATTGTTAAACAAAAGAAAACATCATAGAAAGGAGCATTAGGATCATGTAAGCCTAAGAAATCTTATGAATCTCTGCAAGAAAGGCTTGTAGATGAACATGTACAGTTTGAAGATATAGAGCCTAGCATTGTTAGTGAAGAAATACCCTCAGAGATTCATAAAGCTCCATGTTTTTTTAGTTCCCCTTTGGATCTCAGTCCAAAGAAAGCCTCCCATACAGTCCATTATATTCCTTTGTCTCTGTCATCTATTTCATTGCTTCCTACCACCCAATCTGCCAGTATCCTTCCACCCATCCCAGTCATGGTAGGCCAACAGGCACCCACGAAGATGGAAAGAATCATAGCTGCAAGGTATGGACCCCTGGTCTTGCCTGTGCCTTTGAATGCCATGCCTACTGGAGAGTATCAGAAATATACGCCCAAGCTCACTGGTACAGAGGGAGTAATAGCTGAAGAGCACCTTGAATCTTTTTATAGTTATGCTGATAACCTAGATATCAGTGAGGATGATGTGTGGATGAGAGTGTTTGTCTAGAGCCTTGATGGAGAGGCTAGAAAGTGGTTCAAAGAATGACCCCTAGGTCTATAACAAACATTGAAGCATTAGATGATGTATTTTTGAAGCACTGGGGAGATAAAAAAGACCTGCTATATTACCATATAGAGTTTGGAAACCTCAAGAGGGAAAATGGGGAGTCATCGTCTGACTTTAATAAAAGATTCAATCGTATGTATAGCAAGATACTAGCTGAAGTGAAACCCACCCCTACCTCTACTAAGCTCACTTATGCCAATGCCTTCTATTCTTATTTATGTTTACTATTGAGGGAGAGAAGATGTGTTTCTTTGGCTGACATGCAAGATGCAGCCCTGGAAGTAGAATCAAACATCATGGCTGCAGAAAAGTTCGAAGGTAATGTTGATAGAAGAAGACAGAGGTGTGAGCCCTCATCATCCTCAAATCCTAAGATCGATAAAATGGTCAGGATGATAGAGTCATTAGCCTCTGAAGTTTTCAAATTAAAGTTTGAGCAGCGTTCAGGGAAAGGACGTGCTCCTAATACCTTTGCTCTTCCAAATCCAAATCCATATAGAGGAGCAAATGAGCAGTTGCAGTTTTTGCAAGATACAAAGATGCAAATGAAGACCAAAGGGTGAAAACCCTTTTTCAGAATATAGTCATGGAAGAGGAGCAATTTGAAGAAGATGATGAGATCCATGGTATGGAGGACAAGGGCAGTGCCCCCTTTTTAACCAAAGCTACCTATGAGAAGTCATCATTCAAAGGCTAGATCAACCAAGGGTGGGACAGAGAAGTTTCTCTGCAAACTAAAGATCAGCAGAGATATAATCTGAGGTCTTTGATGAATAATGTCCAAGTAGCTCCTGCTCGTAATTTTGTTGTCCCTGTAGAAAAACAAGCTTATAAGCAAAAGTAGCTAGCAGTAGATCCCATCATCCTCAAAGTTCCAGCCATAGAGATAAGAGGCCTTGAAGGTTCTCCTTCTTCTTTCAATTTTCAATCAGAAATTCAGAAGCCAAGAATACCCATGCCTCTTATTGAACCGATGAAGAATGAGTCCTTCAAGAAATCTATCCTTGAAGATCCTGAGCCTAAAGCCAGCCAAGCTTCCAATGACTATGCAAATCTGCAAAGTGACCAACCCACTGTTATCCTTAGCCCAATGGTAAAAAAATTTGAAGTCAACTCCCCATCATCTTATGTTTCTCTGTCTGTTCAAGGGACAATCCCTCATAATTTCCCCCTAGGCACTGGAGTCAACCATAATTCAATTCCCAAGGATGACATGGATAATCTCAGTATTGATATTACAAAGCCTGCCCAATTAGCCTCCACACAGCTTGAAAAGGCAATTTGCCAGATCACAAAGGAAGAAGGCTCATAAGTTTGGGACACCTTCTTTGATGGGGCTGGTTCTAAGAAAGCTACAGGAGCAGGTGAAGTCTTTGTGTCCCACACACAAGAATACGTCGATTGACCATTTATATTAATTGTTTAGGCCACAAAGGACACAACCGAGTACACAACAACCCTTGTTATTCAACAAGTGTACAAAAGCTTCCACAAAAAACATCCAAGGGTGAGAGCATACAGAGAGGGGGTGAAATATAAACCATCTCTACCTGATAAGGTCAAATGCCCTAAACTTTTTGAGGTACGTGATCAAATTAACCCACTTTTGCAAGTCTTTGATGAATTGGCTAACATACACATTGACCGAAAGAAGGAAACCTTTGATAGAAAGGTAAAAAGGGTACAATTTTCAAGTTGGGGACTTGGTTCTTAAATGGGATGCACTAAAGGAGAAGAAAGGCAATCATGGGAAATTTGATGCTCTGTGGACTGGACCTTTTGTCATCGCTCAGGTCCAGGGGAAAATACTTTCATCCTGCAAAGTATGGAAGGAGAGACAGTTTTTGATGGCCCAGTTAATGGGCAATTTTTGAAAAAATTATATTGTTTAAGGTCTTCAGGCCTTAAAAGTTGTAAATCTGTTGTTTTATCAGTTTTAGTGTAAGCTTAATTAGACTCCATGCCCAATGGAACATTAGGAAATTTTGCTCATCTAGTTTGACAAGAAAGACAATGATCTGCAGTTCTTGAGACCTCATAGGGAGAATCTCATCCCCAGAAGGAGCCAGTGTTAGCTCTGCTGCATACCTTTGATTTCTAAAGGTCGGAATCAACTTGGTCCTTGGCCATACTCAAAAGAGGCTCACAACGGTCATTTTCTCCTTCCCTTGCACTACTCAAATTACCTTCATCAATCCTAAAAAAGACTATTTCCTTTATCAGGTCCGGGTTTAATCGCTATCGCAAGTCGCATCTGTGTGTGTATAAAGGTTGCCCCCCTCGGCTTCCATCGATGTGATATTGCGATGTGATCTGATCGCAATCGCACATTGCCATACGTAAAGGCCCAAAACTACAAAAAAAAATCCGACCCGACAACTCCCGTCGCACCCGATAAAGCGACTCGCTCGATCACTCCTCCGCTATCTGATCAGTTCCGTCAAGTTCGAACGACCTTCGCACATTTCGCGCCCACAAAGCGATGGCACGTTAGCGCGCGATGGAGAGCGGTTTTTCTCTCTCCTTCATCGCTATGTGTCACACGCTGAATGGAATCACACGCCCTCGCCCTTTTACCACCTAATGCCCAAAGGCGGTGCAATCGAGACCACTTACCGCTTAATCCTCTGTTCCCGCCCGATAACTGCCACACACCTTCAACACCCGATGACCGTTGGATCTGTTCTCCCGAGATCCAACGGCCCACGCTCACTCCACTTCCATATATCCTGATACTCTTCGCCAAGCAATCCCTACCATCTATCCTCCTGATCTGATGGCCGACCTTTCTCCTTCCTCCTACTCGTCCACCTGCTATGCAGTCCACGTCTCTTAACTGTTCTGTGCTCCTGAAGGACGAAGGTGACTAGTCTACCAGCACCAAGTGCATTTCCTCCTCAACAACTGCATTCAACAGACAGTATAGTCGAGAAGGAAAAGGACATAGCTCGAGTAGATAACCGCATTTAACAGTTATGGGATTTCATCCTATACGACACTCCACCTGCCTGAGAGGACAACAGAGTGTAGGAAAAGATCAGATTCATCCACTACAGCAAGCAATCAAACTCAGAAGCTCCATCAGGAAACTAAATGCGATTGGTGGTCAATTATGACCCCTCCATACTTAGAATGGTCGAGTGCCTTTGTAACGAAACTCTATATATACACAAAAACAAGATGTAATCAGGGTTGATGGTTGATGTTTTGATGTAAGGTTCAACTTCTGGAGACTGTAACTACTTTGATACTTGTAGCGTCTCATCTTCATTTTCAACTAATACAAGCTTCTTTTGTTGTTAATTGCTCATTGTCCATTCTTCTTATGTTCCAAGTTGTGCTTGATATGCTGCATTTCTGAACTCTTGATGTTTAGCATTAGAGTAGCTATCATCCTACCTCTATGTTAAAGTCTTGCATGTATCAGTGAATGAGTTATTCAGGTTTCTTTTCCACTAGTGCCAGAGAGCTGTCATCCTGTCTGTGCATTAGGGAATTAGATTTGTAGACGTCTTTATCGGTTGCATCCGGCCATCACAGGGTCATATGCATCTGCTGGTGTGGTCAGTGTTCTCCATATTCACCCAAGCCTTAAACTATGAGTAATTGGTGGTCTAAAGCCTTGTAGTCTGGGGGTGTTCACGCATGTCTGGAGTCAAGCAAAGTAGAAGTGGTTATCTAGCTTGAACAAGCATCATTCCTTCCATTCATCCATTTACAACAATAAGTTGAATTTGTAATGTTCCTGAGCATTTCCGAGCTACAACCTAGGAGAGTTTCTTGGGGTGATAACACATATATTAGTAACCAATGCTCACTCGAAATTTTAGAGAGAAGTGTGAGGATCTGATCTGTAGCTTCTTGCTCCTTGATTGCGGCTCCTTTCTCCTTTACTCCAGCTTCACCTTTTTGCGAGTTTAGTCCTCTTCTTGACTGCGGCTACTATACTCGGAGGCCAAGTGTTACATGTCTCCTTTGACTGCATTTTACTTCTGGACAGCATAGTGTATAAGGCTTCTGTACAGTATGTTAGGGCTTGTTGATAAGGATCCTTGACAGCGTGTTAGGACCTGTCCATAAGGCTTCTTGACAGCGTGTTAGGGCTTGTTCATAAGGCTTCTTGACAGTGTGTATGTGTCTTTGTTTGTTGCGTAGATCGGCCTGCGGTTAGGCATCACCATTAGGCCAGCATATTACTCTAGGTGTCTCACTCCTTCTCCAAAAACCCAAGACGTGGAGAGGAGGATATCACCTCAAGAATGTATTGCAAATGACATCAAAACTCTTCTATTTATACCAAAAACATATAGGTTGAATAGACATGACGTTTGGGCTTCTTGAGCCTACATAAGGTGCTGGTCGGCTTGATAATAAATCCATAATCAAAATAAATTCATACCTCCATAAATACTTATCGGAATCGGATGATATGTAGATCAATCCTACACCTCTCAACAAGAGGGTTCCAATAAAAATATCAGCTGCCATAAATAAGCTGACCCACATGGAGTTTGGCCCTAGTTGCCAATTTTAACATGATGTAATGTATTTGTCAAAAGAAAGAAAAGGGAATTTTATTATTAAATAAATTGACTTATCAAAGCATGGGTTTCATGCTTGGGTCAATGTTATGTAAGTCAAAGACTCCATTGTAGGGTTCTAGGGTTTATGTCAAGTGTCCTTGTCAATGTCATAATGTAAAAGACTCTCCTTGGGCTTCATTTGTCAAGACAAAATTATTTTTATGAAAATTAGGTCTTCTAAGCCTCGTCCACTAAGTCTGCATCTAACTGGACAAGTCGACCTAATTAAGGGGCTGAATCTCCTATATAAAGGTAACAACTTGACCTCATTTGGAGCACTCACTCAACAAGTTCGAATTGCATTAGCTGAAGGTAGAAAAAGTGTGAAATTCAAGAAGGAAGAAGGAAAGGGCTAGCGAAGGAGAAGGAGGTCATTATCTAGCTAAGGAAGTCAAATTTTTCTCTCTCTTATCTCACACGTGTGAAGGAATTAAAATTGTTAGAGGGCCGAAACTGCAATCCTGAAGTTGGGATGAAATTATAAGTTGTTGGGGGCCAACATTCTGGGTTGTTGTAGGGTTGTAGCTGCTGGACAAGAATCATATTGGAAGGTTGAGTTAGTGGAGGAGGAAGTTCTTTTGGTCTAGGGTCTTGGTCTATCTCAATTTGAATTTGCTAATGGAAGAGTTTGAATGGGTTTTCCCCTATAGAGGGGTTTTAGCCCTGGCCGAGAGCCTACATCTGGTGTTATTGATCTTCATGTTTTTGTTTTGATGATTGCTTGATGAAACAAAGATAAAAGAAGAACATATGGAATTTAATAAGAACACAAAGATAGCACAAGTAATTATCAACATAAGAAAATATTTCCGCCTGTCTGATTTTCTAACACCCCTTGCAAGATGGTCAATAAGAACCATTTCCAAATCATTCTCAACCACCTCTGGTGGATGTTTTTTGTCAGAATCTGAGCTTTCTAAAACATGAACTCTCTTTGTACACACCATCCCATCTTCTTTTCCGACCACCGCCACATGTTGTTCCTCTACATGGATCGATTCTATTTATGAGTTGTCCTGCATATGAATTGCATGTTCATCATGAACCTGGGTATTCTTAACTTCTTCTTATGGAAATTCCTCTTTGATTTCCCCTTCTTTCTCCGAGTAAATAGGATCAAAATGTTGCCATCCTTTTTTGCAAGTGTCCTGCCCCTTTTTCCTTTTTGGTGTCTTTTTCACCAGAGGGTATGAGTCCTAAAGATGTCTTGTTTGAAAACATGTATGGCATATGAATGTTGTGTTTTCATAGTCCAATATTTGAATCCACTGGAAATATATATGTTTTAGCAAGATGTAGTCAAGTATACGTTTTCTTATGTCTATTTCTACACATATACAAGCAAATGTGAATAAACCTTTCCCCTTTCTTTCAAGACCCATCTTTTTCAAGGAACCGAAAGTGTTCCCAACACCCTCCAGAACCTTATGATGCCAAAAGCGAAGAGGGAGGTTTAAAAATGATGCACAAACTAGCATCTTTGTTACCACCATTGTAGTAGAATAAAACTTTGGGAACCAAGAGGTGATGAAAAGCCCTACTCTTCCCTAGAACCAAGGCCCTTCCTTCAAAACTTTCTTCAGATCTTCATAATAAAAGAACTGAATAATGAAAAAACCTTTTGAACAAAGGTAAATATCACAATTTTCACAACTATTGGACCAAGTTGTAAAAACCCATTGATGTAAAGCTTCAAAACTTGGCCAAAAATTGTTAAAGATGCAAATCACAACCTTTGATTGAAGAACCAAAAATAGTTGATTTACCTCGTTTAGCTTTACTTCCATAGATGGCACTTGTTCTTATTTTTCAACAATATAAGGGCTTGGACTCAACTATGTTTCTTCCATTGTAATAGGACCTTGTAAGAAACTAAAGTATCTAGGTTCCTAGATTCTGAAACACCTCCACACAACCTAAAGAGAAATACAATAGTGGAATTCCTAGTTATGTCGTAATCACACATCTAGTTATCAAAAAAAAAAAAACTGCAGTTACTTCCCTCCACATATAAGTTGTTACTTTGCTATTAGGATCCTCAGCCTCTTCTCTAAGATCTACACTAGATCTACCACATACCCCTTTTCCGGGAACCAAAGCAAGATTGAGGTCCCATTCGGAGCCTTTACGAAGATATGTAAAACTTTCACCTTGTTCTAATCAATCTCAACTAGATCTGATTCATTTCTCTTTCTTGTCAACTCTAACAGAGGAGAACAAGGGGGTTTTTTTGGGCATTGGATAATCCAACGCTCCCCGTGTGTTTTGTGACATGGCTTAACTACTTCTTGTGGACCCATTAACGTTGGCAGTGCATTCGTTTACTAACACCTGCAGGTTTTGGTGTGATGACAATTGCGATTCCAACAAGTGGTATCAAAGCCAAAGGTCTCGAGTTCGAATCACACCTGACTCGCGCTGACGGGGATATTTTTGGGCATTGGATAATCTAACTCTCCCCGTGTGTTTTGCGACATGGATTAACTGTCTCTCATGGATCAGTTAACTCTGGCGATGCGTCCATTTACTAACACCTGCAGGGTTTGTTGTAACGACAATTATGATTCCAACAATTTTTTCACTAGACATCTCATTATCCACACAAGTCTCAATCACTTTCTTTATGGCTTCCTCCACAATCTTCGACATGTTTCCTTTGGAAAGGGTTGGACTCGACATCGAGACCACCAGAATCCCATTCCTCCTAGCTTCTATAACTTCTTACGACTGCAGGCTTATCGTGAAATTTCAAGGATGAAGGTTTAGATGAAAATACAGCAATAGTAGTAACAACGTCGTTTGACAAAAAGAGAACTGCCTTCGAGACTGTGGATGTGGCCATGGATGCAACAACCATGGACGTAAAGGTATGGCACATATCTACATCCCTGCAAAAACTGGCTAGGGTTTTCCAAGTTCGTCCCCAAGGGTGTCCCTTGTTGCATATAAGGGAGATCATGTAAAAAAATATTATTTAACCACTCAAGTATTTTGTAATATCAGTTGCATTATTTGAGTACTTCCTTTGTGCTAAGTTATGTGACTCAATCCTATCTAGTGTTTCATCATTTAGTGATCTAGCTCATCTTATAATAGATTTTTTCCTTGGAAGAAGTGTGTGTGTGTGTGTGTGTGTGTGTGTGTTGAATACTTTTTAGATAAATTGAGCATCTCAACATCGTTATGCGTGGTTTTGGGTGTTTTATATACCCATTGTGGTTTATTACTACTTTGCAAATTAGGATTGAATCATCTTTTGAATGCCTTCTATTATTTTGTGAACAACTCATACAATGAGAAAGAAGTCAAGTTTTTCTTTTGTTGGTTTTTCCCAACTAAGTGTTTCAAACATACATGTCATGTGTAATGTGTATGTGGCATTGCTTTCTTTCTAATTTTGTTAAGATTCTATTAAACATTGCTTCTCTTGCACACACATACACACACATATATATATCTTGCAATGAAAACCTCAAAAGGGAAACTCAACAAAGAATAGTGCATCTTGCCTAAGGGGAATGTTATTGTGGAATACTTGTCTACTATTTTTTGAATTAATAATACAATGAGAAAGAGTTGGATATTAATTTTAGAACTTAACTTGGTCAAGGGATTTTGAGGAAAATCTCAGGTGCATTGTGTATATTAGAAATAATATATTAGTTAGATTTTTTAGTATGATTTCAGTAATCATTTTGAATTTGTTATACTGGAATTCCAAACTTGGAGATAAGCCCTTAGAAAGGGGGAAAATTATTTGTTGAAGGGAGGAATATTCCTCTCACCTCACCCCCAATATTTTCTACTTTTTGCCCATTAGATTAAATATTGCATTCTTTTTATATTTTTCATTGTGGATGATCTTGATAAATTTGAAGCACTACTTGTACATAGAATTTGTTGGAAAGAAAGCTACTTTTTTGCAGTGCAACATTGCCAAGCTCAATGAACGAGTGTGTCAATTTCATTATGTAATTGTATGTTTGCAAGATATTAATGCCAATTAGAAGGATATTATTGCATACTTATGAAGTGATAATATAGGATTTGAGTAGAAGGTTGCTTGTGGGGAATTAATACTTGACTACAAGGTTAGGTCAATTTCTTATAGGATTTTATTTAAGCTTAATGAGGAGGATATTCCACTCCAAAATGATATTTTCTATCACTTTGATGAGTATCATGATTTAAAGCATGATTATGACCTGCTCTTTGCTTAGTTGAATAAGGAGTACAATCACATCTAGGATTTACAACACCTCCACCAAGACCTTTTTATCAAAAGTAACAAAGTTAAAAGGTATGAATTACCAATTAAGGATTGGTATTTAAAAGATGCCTCATCATTTTGATAGAGGATCTAGCCTTAATATTATAATTTTGAGGCGGGATGAGAAAGTTAATGATTGGATTATGCATATAAATGAGATGGAAGAAACATTTGACCTTGGATCTCCAAAACCCATGAATGGATCTATGGAGAAGGAAGAGATTCTTAGCATGTCACAAAAAGGTATTCAATATTTCTTTGATGCCACTTTCTCTCGTACATTGTTGGTTACTAATGGGTCGTGTGCCCCTAAGTTTGAGAAACATATGGAAGGGTTGGGTTCCATAATACTTCATCAAATGCAATACACATGACGTGGACTTAGTAAGCATGTATTAGGAATTGTTTCACCTATTGATCTTTATATGAGACAAAATGTAATGTCCCCAATCACTTAGGAAGCATATGGGGGACTTCTACTAGCCTAATAAAGTTCTCGTAGGCTAAGGTGGGAAAAAAAATTAACGAAGGGAACATGATTCACCTAGGAAAAACATTATAAATGCTAAAGTGACAAAAATGGGGACATGTCCTAGGCTAATGAAGAGTCACTTTTAATTTATAAAGTGAAAAATCCACTAAAGTGACTTTATGAAGATAAAAGGGTAAATGGGTGGTAAAAGTGGTGAACAAGGTATAAAAGGGGAAAATGAGGAGTTTCTCCTCATTCTAGTCTTTTCTCCATTTGAGACAAAAAAAAATTGGGAGCGCTCTTGGAGAAGAGTCTAGGGTTTTGGAAACCCTATGTCTGATTGCTAGTTTTGGTGTTGAAACCATACACCTTAGCTAGTTTGGAGAGTGGAATCACTCAGATTTCACCATTGTGCTTCAACGAAGAAGAAGATTTGTGGGAGATAATGGAGGTAACAACTTTATCAGTTGATTTTAGCTTCTAATCTTGAGTTTTTCATGTATCTTTGGTAAAGAGGCAGAGTATCATCGTTGAAGTGGTTGAGTACTTTTCTCTGCTAAAGAAAAGAGTTTTTTCACTATTGGAAAGAGTTCGAGTTATAGTTGTGTGGGAGTTGAGATGTTTCATCTCAGTGGAACAAGTTGTTGTTGTGTATAGGGTTGTGATGCAGGTACATAAGCCGAGCACAAAAAATTGATGAAATATGGGCAGGAGCTTACCAATGTGATGGAATGACCACATGGTAATGCCAGGAGGAAATTTTAAATGTTTTGTAAGAAATTGTAAATATTTACAATGAGGAAGTGAGTTTTGATTTTTCAAAAATAAGTGGAGAAGTTATTCTCTGATGTAAATATATGGTTTCAGTTTCCCTTATTTTGTGGAGAAGGGGAAATGATTCACACTTTGTGACTCTTGGTTGTCATAGTTCGTTCCTTTTGGAGAAAAATAAGAAAAGTGTGTTTGGGAAGAAGAGGAAAAGGAGAAGCTCCCAAGTGAGGAGAAGAGTGAGGGAGGGAAGAAAGGAACTCATTGTTTCCCTATGCAACAATAGTCTTGAGTTTGCAGACCCGCCTATACTTTTCAATTGGTGTGAACAAGAAGGTATTTTTGTGTGAACAAGAAGGTATTTTTGTGTGAATGGCATAATTGAATGACAAATGGGTCTTTAAGTTGGTGTGGTTTTAGATTGAATCGAAACCCCAATGTCAAAGCAAATTGATTTCTGCTTATGAACTGTTACTAATTGCAATTTTATTCCTATGTGTTTGGTTATTTTCAAAAGTCTATACGTATTCAATCGATTTACATTAAGAATTTGAGCATTAAAGCTTCAATTGTTGTGATAATCTATTTGTCTTTTTGGATTCCTGTTGTATTAGTATTAAAGTCTATAGAAGGAATGTTTGTTGAGTTATGGAGTAGTGAACATGTGATTTTTACAATGGTTTGAATGTTGTTACAATGAAACATAACACTATGTTTTGGCATATAGTCGAAATGCCCCTTTGACTAATTTCCGATTGGCAAATTTGTTATGGTGTTACAAATCCTAGTGAACAAAGGCATGTGAAATAGTTCACTATGTTAAGGAGCGGGTCAGGGGCATCGAGAGATGATTTGGAAGAGTGAGTCGATTCATCTACTTGAAATCACAATACAAAATTTTAATGAGTGCTTCAAAATTATTTCGTAGCGAACGATGCTATGAAATTATTCAGTAGCGAATGGCGCTACGAAATTATTCTATAGCAAATGACATTACGAAATTATTTTGTAGAGACTGGACAATGAATTAGAAATGGATGCTGCAAAATGATTTTGTGGCGACTGAAAAAAAAATAAAAATTGAAAGATTGCATGTTAGTTTGAAATCCCTTTTTGACTTGCTTCCGTATTGCCCAATTGTGTGGGTATTTTTATTCTTAGGCATTGAATGTGTTAAAGAACTGAATCCATTGTTGTATGGGTATAAACATGAAGGATTAAATGTTAAGAAATTTATTGCATAACATAAATATAAAAATAACCAGCAATAACCATAAACACATAAACACAAATATTTATCCGGGAAAACCCCAAATCTGGGGAAAACCCAACCTAATAAGATCTTATTAGCATTGGCCAAAACCCTGGGGAATCCGACCAATTGGGTCTTCATCACTCACCTCCAGGTCTTGCATTACAATGAAGTCCTTCCAACCTTTTATAAGCTCCATTACATATAATACCACGGGCAGAATACTATGGGTGCACAATACCATGTGCCCCAAAACCATCACTGTTTAACCTAGTCAACTTTGACTCTATTCCGAGTCAAGTTTACCTAACAATTCCCCCCTTAAACTTGACTTGGGGTTCCTTGACTAACTCCATCCAAACCTGCTAAGTGAGACAATCTCGCTCACTCTAGCTCCTACCCCCCTCAGAGTTTTTACCTGGGGTATTGTTAACCCGACATCCCCACTATCACCTAGGTCTAACCCAGACTTTACCGGTGATTACCGAGGGGTACACATGCCTTACCAAGTCTTATAGTAGTATGCCCATTTACATGCAATAATTTTGACTTCATTAATATTTTTTTTTTGCCTTCTTGCTGCTGCGATTCTAATCCATCCTCTCTCAATTTGATTTGCTCAAAAACTTCTATCAAACTTCTCAACTACGAGCCTGACTAGAACCTTGTAGATTCCAGCACCGGTGGCCTCACGTAGCAGAAAACGAACAATTTTCGAAGCCTCATGAACAATTTTCTTCTGCTGACCTTTTTAAAATAGCCGCACAAATCCCAACCAATATATCGCAAATGCACTGATCTGTAAAAAGGTTGCATTGATTTCATTAGGCACTATAAACCCCTGGCATCAAAGAATCCCTTTGAAGCCAATATATGGCTCTGATACCAGTTGTTAAGAAATTTATTGCATAACATAAATATAAAAATAACCAACAACAACCATAAACACATAAACACAAATGTTTATCCGGGAAAACCCCAAATCTGGGGAAAAACCCAACCTAATAAGATCTTATTAGCATTGGCCAAAACCCTAGCCAATCCGACCAATTGGGCCTTCATCACTCACCTCCAGGTCTTGCATTACAATGAAGTCCTTCCAACATTTTATAAGCTCCATTACATATAATACCACGGGCAGAATACTATGGGTGCACAATACCATGTGCCCCAAAACCATCACTGTTTAACCTGGTCAACTTTGACTCTATCCCGAGTCAAGTTTACCTAACAATTCCCCCCTTAAACTTGACTTGGGGTTCCTTGACTAACTCCATCCAAACCTGCTAAGTGAGACAATACCGCTCACTCTAGCTCTTACCTCCCTCAGAGTTTTTACCTGGGATATTGTTAACCCGACATCCCCCCTATCACCTAGGTCTAACCCAAACTTTACCGGTGATTACCGAGGGGTACACATGCCTTACCAGGTCTTATAGTAGTATGCCCATTTACATGCAATAATTTTGACTTCATTAATTTTTTTTTTTCTTATTGTTGCTGCGATTCTAATCCATCCTCTCTCAATTTGATTTGCTCAAAAGCTTCTATCAAACTGCTCAACTGCGAGCCCGACTAGAACCTTGTAGATTCTAGCACCGGTGGCCTCACGTAGTAGAAAATGAACAATTTTCGAAGCCTCATGAACAATTTTCTTCTGCTGACCTTTTTTAAATAGCCGCACGAATCCCAACCAATATATCGCAAATGCACTGATCTGTAAAAAGGTTGCATTGATTTCATTAGGCACTATAAACCCCTGGCATCAAAGAATCCCTTTGAAGCCAATATC
Source organism: Pinus taeda (assembly GCA_000404065.3). Classification (NCBI taxonomy): domain Eukaryota; kingdom Viridiplantae; phylum Streptophyta; class Pinopsida; order Pinales; family Pinaceae; genus Pinus; species Pinus taeda. Next base: position 254,401 of record APFE031365486.1, read on the forward strand.
TGGCTCTGATACTAGTTGTTAAGAAATTTATTGCATAACATAAATATAAAAATAACCAGCAACAACCATAAACACATAAACACAAATGTTTATCTGGGAAAACCCCAAATCTGGGGAAAAACCCAACCTAGTAAGATCTTATTAGCATTGGCCAAAACCTTGGCCAATCCGACCAATTAGGCCTTCATCACTCACCTCCAGGGCTTGCATTACAATGAAGTCCTTCCAGCCTTTTATAAGCTCCATTACATATAATACCACGGGCAAAATACTATGGGTGCACAATACCATGTGCCCCAAAACCATCACTGTTTAACCTGGTCAACTTTGACTCTATCCCAAGTCAAGTTTACCTAACAATTCCCCCCTTAAACTTGACTTGGGGTTCCTTGACTAACTCCAACCAAACCTGCTAAGTGAGACAACCCCGCTCACTCTAGCTCTTAACCCCTCAGAGTTTTTACCTGGGGTATTGTTAACCTGACATCCCCCCTATCACCTAGGTCTAACCCAGACTTTACTGGTGATTATCGAGGGGTACACATGCCTTAAAGGTCTTACAATAGAATGCCCATTTACATGCAATAATTTTGACTTCATTAAATTTTTTTTTTTTGCTTATTGTTGCTGCGATTCTAATCCATCCTCTCTCAATTTGATTTGCTCAAAAACTTCTATCAAACCGCTCAACTGCGAGCCCGACTAGAACCTTGTAGATTCCAGCACCGGTGGCCTCACGTAGCCGAAAACGAATAATTTTCGAAGCCTCGTGAACAATTTTCTTCTGCTGACCTTTTTTAAATAGCCGCACGAATCCCACCAATATATCGCATATGCACTGATCTGTAAAAAGGTTGCATTGATTTCATTAGGCACTATAAACCCCTGGCATCAAAGAATCCCTTTGAAGCCAATATCTGGCTCTGATACCAGTTGTTAAGAAATTTATTGCATAACATAAATATAAAAATAACCAGCAACAACCATAAACACATAAACACAAATGTTTATCCGGGAAAACCCCAAATCTGGGGAAAATCCCAACCTAATAAGATCTTATTAGCATTGGCCAAAACCCTGGCCAATCCGACCAATTGAGCCTTCATCGCTCTCCTCCAGGTCTTGCATTACAATGAAGTCCTTCCAGCCTTTTATAAGCTCCATTACATATAATACCACGGGAAGAATACTATGGGTGCACAATACCATGTGCCCCAAAACCATCACTGTTTAACCTGGTCAACTTTGACTCTATCCCGAGTCAAGTTTACCTAACATTAAAACACTGGGACAAATGCTTAAATGAGTGTGTCAAAGTGTTATTATATTGCATACATTATTTGTTAATTTAAAGTGTATGTAATTAGATTTCTGAAATGAGGTTAGATTCCTAAGGGAGGGTGAGAGAAAAATTTCTCATGAAATTTCTCATAATAAATTAATTTTCTTATATTGACTGTAAATATGGGACTGTGTGTGGAGTAAATTGGGGATATTGGTGCCAGTGTGTGAGCGTGGCAACCATCAAGTGGTATCAGAGCCTGAACGCTATTTGGTGATGAGATTAGAACAACTCAGCAAGCAAGAAAAGTTTTGGAGATGAAATTCATCGTGTTGACCACTCAGTGTCAAGTTTCAACCACCTTATAGCAACATACAAAATTTTTCAAAGCACTACATCATACAGCAGTCAAGCAACAAAGATCATCATTATCTTTCAACAGTTTGTGAAGTCATGTAAACCGAAATTCTGCAGCCCTGTGGGCCTTTATTGTAAAAAATGATTCTAATATGACTATGAAGCCGCCATGTAAGGTAAGCTTAAGAATTTTTTGCTAACGAGTATCATCCTAGGGAGTTTTTTAATATCGTTAATTATTTTGCACATGAAATTAATAATAGAGTTTTTCTCCCACATATACCCCCAAAGCTAGGGTGGGATTCGATACTGATGTATTAATTCCTAGTATATCAAGTCTATGCATTTTCATCATACTAGATCATATCTTGAGTCTCAAAATTTGGTTGATACTAAGTGCCTATTTTTAATTATTAGCTTTCTTGTTGGTTAGAAAATATAATAATTTGGATGTAAATTGTAAAATCAAATGATTGTAAAAGTTGAAGGGGGTAAAGTGCTCATAGTTAGAACCTCCAGACCTCAATTTTGTGTTTAGACACATTTTGAGGGTTAACATTATCTTTTCCCCTCAAATTATTTTTATTTTCCTTTTCTAGCGAACAAATGGCTAAATAATTAGCTAGAAATATGACCAAAGCTAGGTACATATTCGATAGTGATGTCTTAAGTAAGTCCTAGTATATCGAGTCTATGCATTTTCATCATACTAGATCATAACTTGAGTCTCACAAAATTTGGTTGAGTCTAAGTTCCTATTTTTAATTATTAGCTTTCCTGCTGGTTAGGAAATATAATAATTTGGATGTAAATTGTAAAATCAAATGATTGTAAAAATTGAAGGGGGTAAAGTACTCATAATTAGAACCTCTAGACCTCAATTTTGTGTTTAGACACATTTTTAGGGTTAAAATTAAATTTTCCCCTCAAATTATCTTTATTTTCCTTTTCGGGCAAAAAAATGGCTAAATAATTAGCTGAAAATTGGTTAAAAAATAAAAATGAGAGAAAAATAAAATCTCTCCAAGCAAAAAAAATATTAAAAAAAAAAGAATGTGCACTTTCTACAAAGGGAATCTCCACAAATAAAGCAAGAAAATATTTTGGCCCAGAAAAATCAACTTTTTAAAGAAAAATCGAGTTTATGGTCCAAGTTGGTTAAGTGGGTGGGAGTTTTTCGAGGAGAAAAGGTCAGAAAAAATATTTTTTTGGACCAAAAAAAAGGCCTTTACCAAGGACTTAAATTTTTTCTCAAGCAATAAACAATGGAGATTATTTTGACATGGATCAAGCATTTAATTAGGCAAAATCAAGTCAAATTTGTGCACCTTTGATCTAGTTGTTTTTCACTTCGAAAAGTCTCTAGAGCTCTCATTTTTTCTATATAAGGAAGCATATGCTCCTCATTGTAATCATCTTTGGATGTTGTAATTGGCTCTAGAAGCTCTGTAATTTTTTTTGGGTTAATAAGGTGTAGTCTTTGGGGGCACGATCATCTGTGTAGGTCTGCAACTTATCATGGTAAATGTTTTTTGAAATGTGCTTATAATTTCTACTATAGTTTTCAATATTTGTTAAGTTCTTATAATATTCCTAATTAGCCATGGCTAATTGGAATATTCGATTTTGCTCAATTTTTCCTTCTATAGTTATTAATAAATAAAAAGGTGAGAAAGGGGGGGTCATAACTCACTTTTTAAATAAAGTAACTCCCTAGTAGCACAACGTTGTGACTTAAAGGGGGAGCCAAGGGGGCCAAAGGACCACGTAGAGGAGGGGCCCACGTAAACACTTGGAGAGACTGTGCAGATGGATAGGAGCACGTGGCAAGAGGGAGGCTATGTTGGAGGAGGTGGGCCTTAGGGTTGAGATAGGCCAACGCTATAAAGGAAAGAGGAGCCTCCTCATTTTGGCATTCGATTATGTGCATTTGAGCTAGTCACTTCGACTTAGAGCACGCTGGTTGTTTAGCCTATCTACAACACTGTTTAGTGCATTGAGTGTCTCCATTCGGAGATCTCACCCTTAGCCCCAGGGGACTTCGAGTGCCTACTCGGGCAAGGTAGCTTTCAACAGTCTTTTGCGGGAGGATCGATTTTTGGAGTTGAGGAGGAGCTGAGCATTTTGATGACTGCGCAGTCTTGAGAGAGGATGACGTAGTCTTTCTGGGTAGCAGTTTTGGATTGGGGTTTGTGGAGGATTTGAGCTAGGAGATTGAGTAGGGGATCATCCCTTGCATATTGGAGGACTTTGGCAGAGTTTCAGGCAGAATTTTGGAGGGTTCTATTCAATGGCAGCGCAGAGCTTTGAGGGATCACGTGGATCCTCAAGGGGGTGATCTTCGGGGGTCAACCATTTTGGAAAAGCTTTATGGGCTTTTCTGGGTTTATTGAGTAGAGGCGGATTCCAAAGTTTCAGCATTTTCTGAGGAGGGGAACAACCCCAAATCCTCATTTGGTTCCAACAGTAGCAGCAGCACAACAGTTCTCCGACAGCTTGGACGCAGTTCAGAGAGAAGCCATTTCCTTGCTATTCTGAGTGTATTTCTTCACTTGCCTTGAGCAAGTCGAGGTGCCATCTTTCTGATCACCTCCTGTACTCATTCCATTACTCAATATAATAAAATGGCTTAGCATTTCTCTCTGCATTTGTTGTATTCCGTGTTTTTATTATTATATGTTGCATTACTGTTATTTACATCACTTTGAGCTTCCCAGCTACTACATCACTTGTGTGTTATTTGGTTGGACTTTACTGGGGTTTGGGGAATATCCCTGAGACAGGATATTACAGTGGTATTAGAGCATAGATCTGGCTCAGCCTGTGGAGCTAGCAGTCTATGACACCAAGGGAGAAACCCTACATCTATTATAGAGGTAGGAAATACTGAGATATTGAGCGTAGGTTGGAGAACACCTACGGATAGGGAGACTGTGTTCGGGTGGTGGATGCATAACAGGAGGAGCCTGTGGCGGACGCAGAACAAAAGGAACCTGTGGTGGACGCAGAGCAGGAGGATCCGATGGCAGATGAGGACGGGAAGAGATTTGCGGGCATGCTCCTCAAATTAGTGCAGGATCTGTCGAGGTAGACCGAGGTGATGGGGCAGAGATTCATGACATTGGAGGCTAGACAGCGTGAGAACCCACGGGTTTTCCAGATTGGTGATGGATCGGGTACATCCCACCATTTTCCAGAGCAGGCTGCCACTCAACGTGATACTACTCAGTAGATGGCCTCACATGCCCCTACGCGCTCTACCATGCCCACTTTCCTAGGAACAAACAGGGAGGCTGGAGCCCAGCAGGAGGCAGAGCCCGGTCATATGGGCGATTATTTTGCGGAGCATCAAGCCTATGGGCAGGAGTTTAGGGATGCTCTCTCTTTCAGAGACTTTGTTCAGCTCCAGCGGGATAGCAGACCCTGCGACCATCACAAAGGATATCAGCATTATCATGATGGAGACACCCACCACACAACTAGTAGATTTCACTTGCTTGCGTTTGATGGTTCATCAAACAGTTCGGCAAGGTCTTGGGTGGAGAAGCTGGAGATCTATTTCTAGCTTAATCAGATGTCGGGGGCAGAGGCCATCAAGGTGGCGACATTACATTTGAATGGTGAGGCCCAGGACTGGTGGTTCCATGGGATGGTTACACTCGGACATTCCACAGTGACAACATATGCCAAGTTCACCAGGAGATTGATGGAGAGGTTTGACCAGAGGGATCCGGAACAGCACTTTGTTGAGCTTACGAGGCTCAAACAGACTGGGAGCCTAGAGACCTACATTGCAGACTTCTTGAGGGTTTCAATGATGGTGCCAGATTTATCCACAACACGGAGGATCTACATGTTTGTTGAGGGGTTAGCAGAGCCACTTCAGGGTCTAGTCAGATCCACTAGACCAGCCACACTCCAGGATGCTATTAGCAGGACCCGGGACTTACAGGATGCCTTACCTAGGACCCGGACACCTTACCCCCAGAGACAGGCATTCTAGCCTAAGGGGAAGGATGTGAGGATTCTGCCTCCAAAGGGGAATCCAGGACTAGCACAGATTGACGATGACGCCAAGAGGGAGCTAAAGAAGAAGTAGTTGTGCTTTACCTGTTAGGAGACATGGGCACCAGGACATAGATGTGCTGCTGGCAAAGCACACTTTATTGAGGTCTTCTCCGAGAGCAACGGGGAAGAAGATGAGGAGGATGATGTGGAGGTAGGAGATAGTCATGTCGTGCAGGGTCCTTTGCCACCTCCACCACCACCAGCAGGTGGTGCAGCTTTTGCACCTACCAGAGGGGCCCTTGCAGTATTGCGAGGAGTTCTCGAGTATTTAACGTTGCGCGTACGGGGGACAGTACGTGGCCAGCGAGTATCAGTTTTGGTCGACAGTGGGGCAACCCACAACTTAATCGATGCACAAATGGTTGAGCGGAGAGGTATACAGACAGAGAGCTTCGATGGATTTTCAGTTTTGGTCCTAGGAGACCAGACCATGGTGTGTGCTCATTATGTTCCAAAGTTATCAGTGACGATGGGCACCTACACACTGACTGACCACTTGTTCGAGGTCAATATTCCGAACACCAACATAGTACTAGGTATTCAGTGGCTTATCACTCTTGGGAAGGTCACAACAGATTGGAAGGCCCTAGAGATGGAGTGGGATGATGAGAAGACAGGGAAGCATGAGAAGATATGGGGACAACACACATATCCACCTCAGACTGTTTCCACTCATCGGATGGAGGCAATCTTCCGTAAGGGAGACGTAGAGTGGACAGTGGAGCTACGTGCATCCGAGACAGGGACTACAGGGCAGGTAGTGCACCCAAAGATACAGTCCATCCTTGGCCGGTATGCCACAGTGTTTGGGTAGATTCCACAGGGACAGCCACCAAACCGGGGGTTTGAGCAGACCATTGAGCTTGAGCAGGGCATACAAGCAGTGATTACTACCCCCTATAGGCATCCCAAGGATTACCGGGATGAGATTGAGTGGGCCATTCAGGAGTTGCTGGCTCTTGGGCACATTTGGCCGAGCATGATTCCTTTTGCTTCTTCCGTGGTATTACTGAAGAAGAAGGACGACACATTGAGGATGTGCATTGACTACATGGCCCTGAACAAGAAGACACTGAAGAACAGGTACCCCATACCCAGGATCAATGAGTTGATGGATGAGTTGAGAGGAACATGGTTCTTCTCCAAGATTGATTTGAGATTTGGGTACCATCAGATTCGCGTGAGGGAATAGGACATTCCCAAGACCGCCTTCAGGTGTCACTATGGGCACTTTGAGTTTTTGGTGATACCCTTTGAGCTAACCAACGCCATAGCTACATTCCAGTCTTGCATGAATCACATTTTTTGCAGTCACTTGAGGAAGTTTGTGTTGGTGTTCTTTGATGATATCCTCATTTACAGTAGGACTTGGGAGGAGCATCTCCAGCACATTAAGATAGTATTACGCATCTTGGAGGAGCAACAGTTCTATGCCAAGCTCTCCAAGTGTGAGTTTGGGTTGACGGAGATGTTATACTTGGGACACATCATAGGGGTGGACGAAGTGAGGGTCCATGAGGAGAAGATCAGGGCCATCAGAGATTGGTCGAAGCTGAGGAACATGACAGAACTCCGAGGGTTCATTGGCATTTGTACTTACTATCGGAAGTTCGTCAAGAGTTTCTCACAGCTTGTTACACCCCTAACAGATCTGACAAGGAAGGGGGCATTCAGTTGGTCAGATATAGTGCAGCAAGCCTTTGATAGGCTCAAGGAGGTTATGAGCAGCTACCCAATGCTTGCATTGCCATATTTTTCGCAGCCATTTGTTTTGGAGTGTGATGCATCGAGAGAGGGGATCGACACAGTATTGATGCAGGGAGTTCACCCTATAGCGTTTGAGAGCCGGAATCTTCTTCTGCACGAGAGGTTGTATTCTATATACGACAAGGAGATGTTGGCCATCATGCATGCATTGGCCAAGTTCCGGCAATGTTTAGTGGGTAATAGGTTCAAGGTGAGGACTGATCACAATAGCCTCAGGTTCTTTTTGGAGCAGAAACAGCTACAAGAGAGGCAGTAGAAGTGGATCAGTAAGATCCAAGCGTATGACTTTGACATTGAGTATGTCAAGGGTAAGAACAATGTGGTAGCAAACGCTCTTTCACGTAGACTAGCCATATTGTCTCTTATGAGCTTGGATGCAGACTGAAGGGCTCGACTCTTACTAGAGTACTCCAAGGACATATTTGCATGTGAGGTTCTAGGTGGGTAGGTGGCGGATGACAGGTATAGGGTGGTCGATGAGATCATCTACTACAGGGACCAAATCTTCTTGACTGAGGGATCTCATCTCAAGAAAAAGATACTTCAGGCATCACATGATTCACCATTGGCCGGCCATCAGTGGTTTATCAAAACCTACAGGGCCATTAGAGAGAGGTTCTCATGGAAGGGCCTCAAGGAGGATGTACTCCAACATGTCTGGGAGTGCGATGTTTGCCAGAGGAACAAGGGGGAGATGAGCCAACCCGTAGGATTATTGCAGCCTCTTCCCATTCCAGAGGGGAAATGGGAGTATATTTCAATGGACTTCAGCACAAGTTTGCCCATGGTACAGGGCAAGGATTGCATCTTTGTCGCCATTGATCGACTGACAAAGTCCGCACATTTTTTCGCCATATCTGCACACTACACAGCAGCACAGGTGGCTGAGCTATTCTTCAGAGAGGTCTTCAGGCTACATGGTCTTCCAAAGACCATCACCAGTGACAGGGACAGTCGTTTCATGGGCGGGTTTTAGCAGGAGCTTTTTCGACTAGTGGGGACGGAGTTGACATCGAGTACCAGTTATCACCCACAGACATACGGGCAGACAGAGATAGTTAACAAGTGGCTAGAGGGCTACTTGCGTAACTATGTCAGTGGGCAGCAGAGAGCATGGCTGAAGTGGCTGCATCTGGGGGAGTATTGCTACAACACTACACATCACATGTCCATCGATATGTCACCATTCTATGCTGTGTATGGATATCATCCTTTATCTTTTGCTGACGTGATGTTTGGTGCTAGCAAGGCTCTGAGAGCCAAGATTTGGATCCAAGAGAGTCAGGATATTCTCCGAGCTCTCAAGGATAATATGGCTATAGCGCAGAACCAACAGAAGCTGTATGCTGACAAGGGTCGGGTGGAGAGACAGTTTGAGGTAGGAGACTTGGTCTACCTATGATTACAGCCATATCAACAGTCGTCACTGAAGTAGAAGGGGGTTGAGAAGCTCAAGCCCCGCTTTTATAGGCCATATAGGGTGATACATAGGATTGGACAGGTTGCGTATGAGTTGGAGTTGCCCCAAGGCAGCAAGATTGATAACGTCTTTCATGTATCATGCATGAAGAAAGCATTGGGACAGCATGTGACAGTGACAGATGAGCTGTTAGGATATTCCGACACATAGGAATAGTTAAGTTCAACTTGGTCTAGTATAGAGTTAGGTATAGAGTTAGGTAAAGTGTGTTTCTTTACCGTTGTACATTTTGTAACTTACAATCCAACGGTCACGATATGTAGTGATCCGACGGTTCCTTCTCTCCTCGGTATTACCGACACTTGATCCGTGGCTTGACACCCGATTGGTCCATGAATTCTATTTAAAGCGCATGGAGGGTCATTTGTAGGTTCACCGTGCATGACAGAAGCTTATGTAAATTTTCATTCTTTTATTAATAAATTGCCTGTAGTAGCCACGTTGGCGCAGGCCGTGGACTGTTTCCCTCCCTGACGGTTTTAACCACGTCAAAATACTGGTGTATTGATCTTTGATCTGTTTGTGAGTAGTGTCCTTTTGGTGTTATGTCTGAGAAACTTACCCTGTATATTCCTACATGGTATCAGAGCTATTTGAGGGCCGCGTCCGTTGGTGATCCAAATCTGAAGCCGGTAGAACTGCATGCGGCTGTCCTTTCCTAAATCTACTATTTCTGACTGCTTTCGGGCTGAGAGGACTGCTTTGTTGTGTTTGGAGCATCTGTTCTAGTGAGGAACCCCTTTCGTTTCACGCAAAAAGGTTTCCGGTAGCCCTATCTGCGTCATTTTTAAGATCTGGAGGTATACAGTCTTTATTTGCAGTTTACT